>BMAV01000420.1:888403-901494 GCA_019973955.1 Trichonephila inaurata madagascariensis
TTCCCGAAAATCGACAAAATCAAAAGAATATGTTGGGCGGCGTATTGAAGCATGATACCAAAATGGTGGACTTTCGCCCCTGGATACCCCCCTAGAAAAATTTTTGTGTGTGCTACTTATCATAACATAATAAGAAGTCCTAAATTGTGTTAAATTGAATCAGATTCGAAACAAAAGAGAAACGCCTTTTTCCTGCAACGTGTAAAAATAACGAGTAAGTATATGATATATTTTTTTTTAGTTTTGATCTTTGATAATTCTTAACTCTCCTTAAATGGTTTTCCCATACTCTGCACGGGCACTGATATTTCCTTCTTTATATCTTTGATTTGCACATATTTTTAATTCATCTAGTGAGATTATTAGTGCTAGTGTTTTTTAGAGATGCAGTTTGTCCAAGGTACTGAAATACTTCTCGTCCGGGATTTTTTTGTGGTGAAGGCGGGAATTTTTCATTGAGGGCAGGAATTTAGATTCTTGAAAATATTCGATAAAGACCAGGGATTGGCAAGACAATATAAAATTTTTTGCTTCAGAAGAAATTAAAATGGAAAGATTGTGTGCGTGCATATATACATATTGCACACACACACAAAATCCTCAACCATTTGAAAAAGAGGTACGAACATGAAATTTTTTTTGAATGCACGAGAGAAATTATTTTAAGATATATGAAATATTCTTCATAACATGTATAACGCATAAGGCAAGCAAGTATGGGTTTTTGTGTTCCACAATTATAAAATAAAAAAATAGCGCGAAAAAATTCAAATTAAAATAAAATTCTTCCATTTTCGCATTTTGTTAAGCATTATGCTAAATAAAATGCAATAAAAATTTTTTTTTTTTTTTTAAAAAAAAAAGAAGAACGGACAACGGCTAAATAACATACATCCATAGTTGTTGTTTAAATAAAAAAAAATTATTATTATTAAGACTTACGATGGAAATGTGATTAATTAACGATTATATTTATTTAATAAATTTGAAATGTGGAAGATGTATGGAAAGTTTCCATTTGCTTACATGCTCCTTTTTTACAAATACATCACACTTAAACAACGTTAATCCTTCTAAAACACTAAATGCATCGAATCGTCCCAGAAGCACGTAGAAAACCGTTCTGACATCTGGATTTTAGTTTTTTCCCCTTCTACGTTCAAAGAGGTTCAGATACTAGTGAATTAGATTCCCTAGTAAACACGAACTAGCTCCTCTTTCCTCTCAGCCAAGCGTGCAGCCTGGTTATTTATTGTTGTCGGCTATAATCATTCAAATGATACTTTTTCTGTTTTTTTAGAGGTTCCGCAATCCTTTGTGAGTTCTTGCTGTGGTGGACGTAACATGAAAACAGGAACTCTTTGACAGCAGGTTAGGAACGTACATGGGGAGGAGGAGGGTAGCTATGTTCAGTGTCAGGAAAACTTTTTTGGGAGAGAAAGGGAGACAAAAATGTGATGACATCTGCAAGGCAAAGGGGAAAGGGAAAAATAAAGAGTTCGGAGAACGCAGCAGAAGGAACGAGGGGGTTGAATTGGCGCTAACTGTACATAACGATTTGGCGAATCAGCGCATTTTAATTCGACACCAGATCTGCAAGAAATCATCAGAGAGACTTTCTCCACGTTTCTGATAAAATAAATCTCAAGTTTTTAAAGTTAATCAGTTAAAATGGAAGATGCATGAGAAAGAGAAAGGTAATAAAATTATTCCACAAACCAATCCTTTAATCTTTATATAGTCGTAATCTTTTAAATATATTTTAAAGAATGAAAATTTTTTTGTGAAAATTATATCTAAATTGATTGGTTATGCATAAATATATGTGTGATCGGACTCTGTTTTAATCAAAGTATGTTTTATTTCATATTTACTAACAATAATACTTCTATAAAATATAAATTTAATAAATTCTAATTAAATTTATTTTTAATTTAAATTTTTGTTAAAGATAATGCACTCCAAAATTAATTTTTATTCCTTTGCAAATTTTTAATCTTTTTAATATCACATAAATGTGACAGATAAATTTCACTGAGCTAACCAAATATGTTACATCGCAGCATTTTCAATAAGCTTTGATCTAATGTAAAAATATTTTATCAATCAAAATTCAGATTTTTTTTTTTTTCAAAAATAAAACTGAACGAGCAAAAATGATCGCCAGATAACACCAACCCGGATCAGGCGAGAGAAATAAAATTTATTATACAGATCAAAATTTATTTGGCGACGACAATTGGCGACATCAAAATGTTTGTGCAACAACGTATAACCTCTCTCGTCAAGTCAACAACGTGTTCAACAATACTTACCCCCAAGAGGCTATTTAGGGCTTATGAAAAGGCAGTAATCGTGAGGGTCACCCGTGAGTTAGCTTCAGCCCTTTGTGGCCTCGTCTACCTCTTTCAATCGGGACACAATTATTTGTGTTCAGTGGGCGGACGTGGTCACATAACACCGCATCCATCTTGTGATATACAATCGCGTAACGCTCTAACCAGTTGAATACCGTATCGAAAGCGATGGCGGTTGGCGCACTCCTCAGCAATTATCGTCTTTCAGTAACGTTTCTCTTGTTGTGACCTCACCCACACTGCTCTCTTACGGTCAAAAATTACGCAGTCCCATGAACTTATATTTTTTTAAGTTATTTCACTGAATTTAACAAACGAAAAAGGGAAATGAATCATTTTTGTATGAAAGAAACCATCATAAAATGAGACGGAGGATATTTAAAAAAATTCTTAGCATAAAAAAAAAATCAGATCTTTAAAATAAACTTTAAAAGTAATTTAATCTAAAATTTTATGGAAGGGAACATTGATAGAGCATGCAAATGTACACACACATAATTGTTTCTATATGTAAAGAATAAGACAACAAGTTTGAGTAACGAAACATTATCTGAAATTATGCAGAAACTTTTAAAAATGTTTTTTATATGTTATTGCTGAAGGGGAGATTATGTGTGAATGTGTGTGTTTATATATATATAACCCTTACTTTCGTAAGATTTTTGAAAAAATATAATTTTCATTTTATTTTTATTATTTTACCTTTATTTATATCATAATTATATATGTATGTGTGTCCCAAGGTCACGTATACTGAGATGGGCACTGTAGATCTTGGCCTTCATGGGCTGTTAGGTCACTGAGTTTAGTTTAGTTTGGTATGTGTGTGTTTGCGCGCGCACCCGCGTAGAGAGAAAGGATATGGAGAATTAAAAAAAAACACTGTGACGGATTATTACTACTTTTACCAAATCAACAAAAAGTTGTTTTGTTAACTTTGTTTTTGTTTTTTTTAAATTACCACATTTATAGGAGACAAAATGAAGAAAAAAGATCTAACAAAAGAAAAAACCCCAATTAAAGTTTCTCTCATAGCGATTTAATATATCTTCTAATTAAGTGGTTAAAGTGGTAGGTATTGCGAAGTATTTTGAAGACTTCGCCGTTGATCATTTGTCTCTAGTTCTATTAATGTGCTACTCTTTCCTCTATTTATTTGGAAATTTTTAAACTATATTTCTAATATTTGATATACTGGCTCTTCATTACTAAAATAAATAACTTATAATTTGCTCCTATTTTTCAAATATTTATTTAGTAGAACACTTTTGTAATTTCATAATCCACCATTCAAGGCCAACAGTTATACAACTAACAAATAATTAATCAATAATTTGTTACTGATTTTTTTTCATATTTGCTAACCAGTATGTTCTTTTTAAATGTGCGCATTATTGAAGGGAGATATCATATATATTCTTTAAATAAAGATTGTATAGGTACTTTATATAGCAGTTAAGAGTTTTTAATTCATTGCAAATATTGACTTCAAATTAAATGTCATAATAAATATTTCAGAATTTTCGTATCGAATAAAGAATAACTTTTAAACGGAAATGCTTTCTTAAGAAATTTAATAATCAACATTTATACGTTTACAATAAAAGGTGTTAAAATTACTGAAATCACCCGAGAATATAGTTCGAAAAATACCTCAGTTCTAAAACTGAGTGCCACGAGCATATTCCAGGGATACCAAATAGGGTTTCTGATTTCCCGGGGTTTTCCATTCCTGGGAATATAATTGCCGTTCCCGGAAAATTCCCGAAAATACATCAAAATTTCAAAAAATTTAAAAACAAGCTATTTTTAAATAAAATCAGTATGAATTATATATAAAATAAGGATACATACAAATTCCAAAATTAATACTTATTTATATAATGAACTAAAAAATACAAAAAATGTATAATAAATTGATTATTCATTTTTAAAATAAGATTTCAGAAAGCATAAGTAATTTATACTTTTATCACTCAGTCTAGTTCTAAGCTTTGTGGCGAACAATCCGGCAGCAGAAAATGATTTCTCGGCTTTAACTGACGTTGGAGGAATTGTTTTTAAAGCCTCACATAGTTTTATAATGTTTGGTGATGGATTTTCAGTCGAGTCGAACAACTGCATTTCTTGTTTCGTGATTTTGTTGAAACTAGTACTTTTTTTGGTTGAACAACATAAAACTTTTGTTTTAGAGTAAATTGTTTTCTCTAATTTTTCGTCCAACATCAGAGGTTTTTCTTTCAAAATCTCCATACTCTCTTCTTCTGAGTGCGAAAAGTTGGATATTGATTCCTCTTCTTCGCAGAAAAGCTTTGTCCCTATCATTTGGGCTTGTCTAGCCAAAAATTTTTACTAGGCAATCGCAAAATATATACAGTAACTGCAGCTTGTGATTCCCGGGGAAATCCCGAGATCGAACTATAATTCCCGGGAATAGAAAAAGTTCAGAAATCTTACGATTTCCCGTTAACCAGGGAAAGTTGAATCAAGAAACAATCAAGAAAAGTTGACTAAAAATTGTGAAATAATTAAAGAAGACACGAACATACTTAAAATTTAAAAAAGTTGTTTTTCTTCCTCACTGCGCCATTATCGAAACGTGAATTTATTTCGTACAACTGACCTTCTATCTGCATTTGTTATGGTGCAATCTATTCGTAAAATTGTAGTTAAATTTTAAGTTCAATTTCAAGGTAGAAAGTTTAATCTTTACAGTAGTAAATGTAAGCCTGATCAAATAAGTATTTGTAGAAAAAGCTGAAGTGTTTTTTTGTTGTTGTTGTTGCTATTTTTAGCATGAAATAAAACCTTATAAATTTGTTAGGTAATAAAATTTATTTTTAGCAATGTGTTGCTCTTATTTCGTGCCAATCCTGAAGTATTTTTATATGAATTGCTCTTTAAATTATTATGATCTGTTAAAAAAAAGTGTGCGTAGAATAATATGTCATTAAAATGGACAAAATAAATATTTTTATAAAGAATTTAGTAAGCTTAATTAAGGGCAATGAAAATTAATATTTATTGTTGTCTCTACTTCACTTTTATTGCAGAATTTTGGACAATTGGCTAAAAAATAGATATTTAAAATGGAGAAGTGTTGAACTAACTGAAGCTTCTGAAGCGACTGATAACCTGCTTCATAGGAGAAGACAAAATAACCAAGCGGCTACCTACAAGCCTAAGCCATTCAAATGATCCACTTCATTTCGCGGAAAGCCAATTCACATCCAAAAGAAAACTCGAGGAAAAGTAAGCAAATATGATCCTAGCTACCTTAAGCTGTATGGCTTTATTCTGGTTGGAAAAGAACAAGAGCCGGAAGAGCAATGGGTTAACTGTCATAAATTTGTTGCTAAAGGCTGTTTTGGGTAAATCAAAATTAGTACATCAAGACGGAGAAATATTCAAACGCTGCGTTTTATATTTTCAGGCTTTCTATTCATAATAGAAAGATTTTCTAAGCATGAAAATTAAAACGCCACTAAAATTTATTTTATTGTCAGTTTACACATTTCAAAAACTGGAAATCCCCTTATTATTACCTAGACTCTGATTAACCATTGCATGAAGGATGTTGTAAGTTGCATGTTAGGTCATGGCTAAGAAAGCTGATACTGTGAAGCTGTCAAATAGCATAATAAGCAGGTGAATTAACTCAATTTCAGAGTTTGTGGTGAACAAGTGTATAAAAAGACTGAACACTTGTGAATTTTTTGGTTTACGGTTTGATAAAAGTACCAACGATGTGGAATTTTCTGACTACCCCTCCCCCCGAGTTTGTGAGTTATTCATTCGAATTGCAAATAGAGTTTTTCATGAAAAAAGAGCTAGGAAATTGTGCTACTGGTGATGAAATTTTCAAATCTATTCTATATATATATATATATATATATATATTTAAAAATTTATATATATATATATATATGTATATAAGGATTTGGAAGGGTGGATGCTTGCAGCAATGGAGTAACTGCAATGGTTAGAAAAGTAAAGGGAGCAGTGTATAAGATAAAGTAAGCGGCAGGAAATGTATGCCACCAGCAGTTACTATGTCATATATTGGCATTTTCTGTCAACTAGAAGGATATCGGAAGATTTAAGAATTGTTGTTGTTGTTTCTTATCCTCGAACGATGTGACATATGTCAAATCAGCTCCAGAAGGTTGTTTATCGCCAAAAATCTGTAACAATAAGGGGGTCGGATGTTAAGTCCATCTTAAAAAGTCCGATGTATGTCAGAATGTGATCCGGTGAAGTTGGAGGTTCAAAGCATTTATTACAAGTGGGGTGGATTTTTCTGCTACTATCATAGGAAAGATATTCCAAGTGGCTACTTGTTAGTCTAGCCAGAGAAATCTGGGAGCCACGGTCACATTTGATTTCCAGCTGAGAGCCAGGAGATGTTTCTTGTGTACCATTGGTACGGAGGTGGAATACGCCATATTTAATTTAATTTAGATCTTGTATTAGAGTATAGTTCTTGATAAATGAGCGAAGTACCATTAGCCGTTTCATTTTCACTACCTTCTTAGGCAAGTCTATCTCAGCGATCTCATTATCTCTAATTTTAACATGTGTGGTATCCATTGGAGGTGAACATCGTGAGTCTGAGAGATCTTCCTCAGTTTGAGCAGAATAGAAACTCTGGCTTGATCGTTTGTGGAGAATCAGCCACTAAGACGTTGTAGTGTACTGTGGCTGTCCGATAAAATCCATAGTTCCTCAAAATCGCAATCATATGACATGATAGCAGCAAGCCCTACATTAATCACAGTTAACTCACTCCTGAAGACAGAGCAAGTGTCAGGGCTCTGTTGCTTTACTGTAGTCTCAAGGGAAAGGGGGCTAATAAAATACCACTGCCAGTACGAATTTCTGTGCGACTACCTTTAAAGATTATTTTCTATAATGCCGAGAAGATAATTATGCATGTTAAAAAGTGCTCGTTTCAACCCGCCTTGTAAAACTTACCGCCGATTTATCTGATTAAGGATCAATTCCAACTCTTGCCGTACCCAGAAGGGCGGAGGCTATCAAGGGGAACATTTTTAGACAGATACTATTTGAACAATAAGATGTACTAATAGTCACTTTTATAGCGAAGGCTTTTATCGAATTATTAACTGATGTTGATTGGTTGTTTAAATGGAAAACTTTTCGGCCAACTTGAAGTCCAATTAGAGAAAATAAAAGTTTGGTGTTAGACAATTACGTGTTTGAAAGCGTGTTCATAACGGAGACATCTCCAACTTACTTCGGTTTCTAGAATTAATTAAAATAAAGGAGACCAACCTTCAAATCAAGTTCCTCGAATTGCTATTGTCCATTTGGCAAAGTTTGTAAAGAAGCATAGTTTTGATTAATTTTTCCTGACATTAAATCTCATCACATATACAGTTGAATGATGAAACTGATTTCTTAATACTTGAAACATAAGCTCCAATGAAACGATGAATGAAATTTTTCAAAGTTTGCTTTAGATTAGAGAAGACAACAGTTTACAGAAAAAATACTGTTAATAAAGCCAAAAATTCTTTCTGAATGCAGGTGTATTCAGAAAACAAGATAGTTGTTAAAGCTGTGGAAAAAAAGATTATTCGTTTTACTTCAACGCTAATCTCTGGTAGTCTGATTTTCAATGTACGCCACATTAAGGATGCTTATGCGGCAATTTTTTTAGCCCGACAAGGATGCTTCGGTAAAAACAGTTTGAAACTATTGCTTTGTAACAGAAAAAAGAAAAAAAAAAAAACGACACACCAAAAGTACATTTCAGAATGAGGCGGAAATTGATAGATGTGATGTACATGTATTGGAAAAGAAACATTAATAATATTATAGAAATTTAATGTTTTACTTAGAAAATACAGATACAAGAGTAAGAGATATCAGTAATGAGTTTTCCTGTTTCTAATCCTGATGTAAGCTGTTATCCAGCTATGCATGAATTCGTAGCGCAAGCAGTTGTTGTCCTCGTGTGAAATTTCGTCATTTTTGTCCTACAGCGTGTTAGATCGGAGCGATTCAAGCATAGTCGGAGATATTTATTCATGAAATCAAAAATGAACTTTATTAAGAAGAGATCTGGGCATCACAATGGTCAAGAAAGTATTGAAGAAGCAGGAAGACAAACATTTGAAGGACGAGCTGTGTGCGAAAGAGTATAATCCTATTGAAATATAGGAACAAGGGTTCTCTCTTTCGGGGAAAGAAGAGAAACACTACGGAGCGTAAGAACTTATGGATGTAATGCCTAGCTGTAAGGGTGCTGATGATGATAGCCAAACGAGATCGGCAGGTCAAAAGAAAAGGCTCCCCATAACTCTTATTTATAGACTATGTAACGTTCAATAGTCAGGAGGGTAATCCACTTCAGACCTGGATGTCTCCAGACACGTCTTCGCCGGTCATTGGGAATTTGCTCCAAGCGGGCAAACAATTTTCTCTGATTCGTGAGACCCCAGATAGTATACACCCAGCACCACTTTATATATGCATGGCGGGGTGCACGGGTAAGGGACAATCAGAGCACTGTCTTCCGTTGAGATGATTATCCATAGTCATTGCAGCCCCTTGAATTCCGGTTACTCGTCGGATTTTTTATAATAATACATCAGGGCTATGAGAGCCGTCAAGACGATAAATGTGTCTTGCGCTATCTTGTTCCCACTATATACGATCATGGTTCAACCATTCCAGCCAACATCATCGAATGGTAGCATCATTCCAATCCAAATGTCAAGCGTTCTTGTAATTTGGACTCTCTTTAGTCTGATTGTATGCCTTCTCTAAATTGGCGGCATCTGCTCATACTGTTCACGAATCCATCCATATGGGGTCGACGAAATAACATTAACAGGAAAGTTATGTTTTAGAATTGGAATATGTAATGTTTCATACAACATCTGAATGCTCTGTTGCAGTGCTATTGAGATCCAGCTAAGAAACGACAAAAGTTTTTAGCTTGCACACAATCAATCCTAAGGTATAAGCAGTTTTGACCCATTTGCATCTTGGTGTTTCGCTTTTTATGTTGTAAAGTGTAAGAAAGTTATCGGGAAAAACACATCTAAGCATTTTATGAATTATGTTCTATAATACATTTAATAGTAAAAAAAAAACTTTTTATACTCAATATAACATACTTCCTAACTCCCAATTTTTATTTGAAGAAGAGGAATATTTAAACTAGAAGGAATGATACATTCAAAAAATATTTTCTTGCCTTTTTGTGCTAATACTGTATAAAAACATTCAAATTAAGTAAATTACTTCATTAAGAAGTGCATATTTATTCTCAATTAAATGTAATTGTCTCTTCTCTAGCTTCAGGAAGATTATTTTTAAATATAATTATTTTCAATAACTAAATGATGATAATGAAATATTGCGAAATTGAAGTGCAAAATCGCAGTTTATTTATTTTGATAAAAAAATTCCCATCTACCTCTTTACTCTTTTCAATTCCTACTATTAACTCACTCTCTCTCTCTATATATATATATATATTTATAAATCTTGTATAAATTTTCAGTCGCTAATAAAATACTTTCTATTTATCCAATCAAGGCCAAACAAATTTTTTAAACTTGTAGTGAATGGCACTTGAAGTTAATACAGTTTTTTCAAATATTAATTCATTAATTACCAGTTAATTAATTAAATTAGTTACCGGTTTTTGACACCAATTTAAATTTGTCTTCATTATTGTAAAAATGTAACTGTTAAAACAATAATAAAAGTTGCTGTCGAAAACTGTTTTTTCAGCCAAACTAGCCAATTAGCCAAACCGGGTGTGCATTGTTACAACAATGCAGAAAAATCATGTTCTTTTTTCAATTCCTACTATTAGCTCACTCACTCCCTATATATATATATTGTTCAAATTTTCAACCTTTAATAAAATACTTTCTATTCATCCATTCAAAGTAAGAATCGACTTCAATTTTTTTTTTTATATTACTTGTGTTAACTTTCAATTCATAGCTAAAAATACTTTCTTAAAACGAAATTTCATGCTTTTGTTCTTTCGGAATAACTCAACTATAACCAAGGGCTTTAATACAAAGAGTAGATGTTAATTATATATAGATGTGTTTCATTTTTTTATTTTTTATTTATCTCTTTTTTGATTTGCTACGGTTTCCAACACTTAATATGACAGAAAGAAGTTCGAAATGAACTAATTTTTGAAAAAAAATTCCCTTAAAATTCTAAAATATAAACAAAATCAGACAGTTATAAAAATATCCAATATTTGCATGGAGCACGATTTCATTGATCTTGTGACTTAAAAACATTTTATAACTTCGGTAGCTGAGTAGCTAGCCATAGTTCCGAACTCTTGAGCGGTGTTGTCGAGGCAAGTTCGAGTCCTGATGTTATTAAAGGCCCTTCAATTTGAGGGGCCCATGCATATTAAAATTTTTTTGGCTCAAATTCATCACGTTGGCGTTGTATGAAAATTAAAAAGGGGTGCCTGCTCTGGTGTGACACGCATCTTCTTTACTTCACTGGGTTCAAAATCACAAAATCTGTCGCCTATAGTCTTAGCACAGTTTCAAATTACGACGTTAATGTTAAAATCGGACCGTGGGTAGCCAGTGGTTAGAGCATCAGACTGGAAGGCCTGGGTTCGATGCCCGATGCCACCAAATACTCTCCGAGTACACACGGAGTAAGTGCTCATTAAATCAGTGGGTCCGAAAGTCTTGAGGGCTGAATCACGAGTGCAGGGGACTGGAGAATATTTCCTTCCCCTTCAGTTTCATGCCTAAATTGTGGAGGTGGAGATAGGTGGTGTCGCCATCTTTCGTCCCTTCGGGGAATTTCGCCGAGCTAATTAGTTCTGTCAATTATGATGCTCAAGACCAAGGCCAACGACAGACGTACTTCTAGCCCATTGCCACGATGAATTTCGTGGGCCTCGATCTGACTACGTCAGACAGGTGGCATTAGAAATAACAACAATAACAATAAAGTTAAAATCAAAAAGCAAATCTTAAATAGATTTTAGAATGTACAATTAAAATGATGAAATGATCACAATTTCTGCCTCCTCTGTAGAGTGCATCAATGACTAATTATAGTACATTGGATGCTACAATTAATAATTGGTGAAATCTCTTGTAGCTCTGATTCTAATACGTACATGCTTGAACACGGATAAGCAAGGAATAATGTAGATCCTAATCTTATCTAGCGAAATATTTTATCCTGTATTTTGCAACTTTCGCCTCATAAATGATTAGTTGGTGAAATATTTATTGATCTAATATAAAAGTTTGAAAAGAATGAAAACTATTCCCATAGAACTTGACATTGGAACGAACCCAGCATGATTATACCATAAGGAATACCTTTTATTTTATGAGATGACACCCTAAGCTATCACACCTGGAGTTTTGGATATACACCATTGGAAAGCAAAATCTACTTGGGAGCGGTATTTGACCTCCTCCACGTGGATGTGATAATTGTTTACTTCAAGTTTGATGCGGGACTCATCACTGAATACTATGAGATGTAAGTTTTTTGAAAAATATGATAATTGGTCACGACACCACTTCGACTGTTTTCTCGATGAGTGGGGGTTTATTAAAGGCAGATGTTTTAAAAAGCGACTGAAACATAATCTTGTTATAGTCCTGCATCACGAAATGGTGTTACCAAATGTGGTATGATTGGCATGAATATTGTTGGAATATGTCAGTCGAACTTGTGTCATATTTGAATATATTCACCTGTTAAAACGTTCATTTTTCAAATGCTTAACTAATAGCAAATACTATTGCCAATGTTTTAGTGCAACTCTGTCTGAATAGTTCTAGTGATATCCTGAAGAAGCAGATCTTTTAGTTCTCTTTAAGATTTTTGAGGGCTTCATGAAGATAGTGCTACTAAAATCAAAAAGGAATCTCAATCAAAATACGCTGTATAGAGCAGCAATCGCCAACCGATGGTCAGTGAAAAAATTTTGATGATCCACAGAAAAACTGGGAAAATATATATATTTTTAAGAAAGTTCAGTTTACAAAAATGACGACTAATTAAACTTATGGAAAGTGGATTATACTTTTTTAAAGAATTTTAGCTACTACTTTTAGCGTAATTCCCTCTGAGTTTAGCGAATATTTAGCTAATTTTAAAGGTGTATCTAGTGACACATTTGAGAGTTGGCAACCATGGTAAGTTGGTGGTATAACACTTCAGTTTGTTGATACTGCTCTGCGTTGCCGGTTTTTTCTTACTTTTTAATAAAAAAATTTTTTAGGAAATATGAAAATGTAAGTAGAGACATAAATAAAAAAAAAAGTGACAGTAGAGTTATAGTGGACCACTATATAGTGGTCATTCACATTAATTGTCCGCTATGTATAAAGTTATATATTTAGTGGTCTGTGAAGTTCAAAAATTTGTCGACCGCTCGTGTAGAGAGTTTGTTGCGTGTATTATCTGTCGGAGCTCAAAACTATGAGCAACGGAGTGGCGTGGTGAGTGGAGAGTAAGACGTTTGCTCAGGTGCTGACCTCATTTTTTCACTGTGGTTCAAATATACACAACCTATCTTGTTGTGTTTATTAAATCTTTATTTAAGGCAGAAATAAATAGCTGCGAAGAGTTTTTATTACAAACAGGAAAATTAAAGAGTTATGGTGCGAAAAATTACAACAACGTATAATTGTTAGTTGTTTTATAGAGAGAATGTCAGTTGTGCATATATCATAAATT
>BMAV01000420.1:910991-943287 GCA_019973955.1 Trichonephila inaurata madagascariensis
TGTATATGTTATGCTTAACTAATGGGATAATTTGAAAGATGAAGCATAAAATAACTTAATTTTGAATATCTATATAGCACCTTCAAACTTAAGAGCATTTTGAAATTTAAAAAGACTATTTCTTTAACATAAAGTAGTGAAAATATCTTATGAAATCAAAGGGATTTAATTAATATTTTACTTTTTCAAATAAAAATTGCCTGAATGAGAATGAGTATTAAGAATATTTTAATACTACTATATAATTGCTGAGTTTCTAAAAATATCTTTATTAAGTTTTTAGGTACTTACATATTATACCGTAGACCAATTCGTCAAATGAAAAAACGTCACTAAATGCCTCTATATGCAGCCAATAGTGGAAAACTGCAAACGTATTTGCAAACAAAATAATCTTGTTAGCGTGTATATGAATGTTTCTTATTGTAAAATGTTTTGTTCTATTTAAATACCTTTTCTTTATTTTGAACCAATTTTTAATTGACTATTTAAATTATGGAGTAGCTATAAATACTGTTTAGATCGAATTTTTTTTTTCCATATTATTATCGTCTGCTTTTATTCAATAATTTATGTAACTCTAATTTATTTGATTATTTAAATTATTTGCTGATATATAATCGTTTGTTTTTAAAGTAATGTTGCTTCAGTTGGCATCATTTGTAATTATTCTAAATATGTTAGTTCAATCGAAGAAAAAAAGCTGTAAAGCGTATTCGATGCTTGCTGAACTTAATTTTTATATATTTTCGAGATAATATCATTCATCTGCAAATCTTTTTGATTATTTGAGTGATTATAAGAATAAAAGAAGTTTGTGGAATATAAACTTTGGGCACTATTATTCACAGTCTCAGCATTTGGCAACATCTTCTGATTTGGCGAAAGTGTTCTACGGTATAATACGTAAGTACCAGTTTTTATTTTGTTTGTAAGAAAGAACAAAATGCATATAGTTTTTTTCTGTGATAGCAATTTCTAACCAAGTTTTACCAGAAATATTTACTTTCGATTTATCATATTACTAACTATGGTACTTGCGTATTAGCGTCACAGCTGCCCAAATTTAAGTCAAGCGAATCAGGCCATTTTCGACCCAAATCTTATTGATTTTTTTTCCAAATAAAACACGTAAGAATCTATGGGTTTTTTTTAATATAATGGAGTGATTAACGTGGTGAAAATTTGGCTACGGTGACGATAATACGTAAGTACCCTAACGAATCAAATATAATTCCTTTTTTAAAATTTCTCACATAATGTTTATTATGTTTGCGATAATTGAAACGATAATTATATTATTTTACACATAAAAATGCATCATAACGATATATAAACACTGTTGTTTCACTCTATCCGTCTAAAGCAATTAATTATTCAATATCAATTTTAATTTCTGAAATTTCTCTTTAGGAAGGTATATTGGAGAATTATATCGAACATGTAATATAGACCAAAATTACGGAAATCTTTTAAAATGATTTATTTATACACACACATAGGGTAAACTTGGCAAATATAGGCACTATGATAATATGGGCAAAATTAGCAAATACCTATATTACTCTTAATGGTTTGGATTTAGTGCATTCGTAATGTGGTGTTGGCAAAATGTTCAAGTGCTACTGAGTGATTTTTTGTGTGTGTTATTGTGCGGTTCAAATAGAAGCGCAAACAGACCATTTCTAATGTAAGTACAACTACCTGATACTTTAAATTGGGGTTTGTTGTTATATTTTAGTTTTCTTACTTATATAAGATTTAACACGCAAAATTAATTAATTTAACATGAAACCTATAAATGGTTATCTTATGTAACTGTAGTATCCGTTGGTGGGAGTGAGTGGTTTCTTTCTTTCTCCCTTCGACAGCAGTAATGCAAACTATTGAATAATGTCACTAGAGCAAATACGGGCAGTAAAATTAAGGATAATGTGGGTAGTACCGAAATTTGATGAAGCAATACTTTCCAACCCTACTCCTGGATTATCCACTCGTCCTACATGTCGTTTTAATTTATCTACCTTCCACAAACCTCTTCTTTATAATGACTTAGGCCAAATCACAGCAGCACATGGCTCATTTATTTTCACTACTGAATTATCGCAGTCAGCAGCATCATTTTTGGAGAAGCTGAGTCCAATTCCAACACTGAAAACAACCTGCGGAAATCGCGGAAGACGTAAGAATGTTGCAGGAGTGCTGACAAGTGCAAAATGTCTGGTTTCTTCGAAGAGGAAAGTTACCAAAGGAGGTTGTAAAGAAGGTATATGGGAAAACGCAGAGAACAGCACGTGCCAGCAAACAAAAATGCATCCTACATTTGTCCTGTCTGTGGTGCTAATTATTATCAAAGATAGGAATGGGTGTAATGTTATGTATCTTGTTCATCCTGGTTCCATGAGGAATGTGTCGAGGTAGAGGGTGATTCCTTCTGTTGTAATAAGTGCAGTTTTTTTTTTCTTTAACTTTGTAATAATTTGCGTTAATTTATTAGTTTATATGATTTTCAGCATTCAATTATTTTTAATTTGTTGATAAAAACTTGGACAATTTTTTGTGATACAATTTGTTTAGTAACAAAGATTTAAATTTACTTCATATCATTTATTTTCGTTTGAAAAAGGTAGTGTAGAGATGAAGGTTTCTCTTATCTTTTTTATAATGCAACCTGCCCATATTACCTGAAGGCTTAGTCAAAAATAAGCAATTGCGAAATTTGCTTTGGAGCTTCTTTATGCACACAGCAACGAGATAATTAGAGGTTTGTTCATATACCATTGACAGACCATACTCTAAAGTTTAAAATATCTTAATTTCGGAAAATTGGAAAGGTTTTATTGTAGTATATTTTCAATTAAATATGTTTTGGTGCCCATATTTTACAAATTTACTCTATATATGACTATGTATATTGGCAACAGTTTTCTTTTGATCTTGCTATGAACGTCGCCTTATCGATGTCTGGTATTAATTAAGAGTTTCTTATAATCACCATTTGTTTTTCATACTTTTGATTCAATGTAGTTTCTTGTCGTTTCGCTTTCATTCTGAAGTTTTAAAACTTTCTTAAGGGTTACAGTACATTGATGATGTTATATTATGCCATTCGTCGAGTTTATTTCTTTACATAAATTAACTTTATTCTTATTCATTAATGAATATTTGATAACTATGGTATGTTCCTTTTAAAACTTATAATTATTTTGACTGAAAATTTTATTATCTGTTCTGTTAAAGGTTTTGCTTAATTTGAAAGTAACATTCTATAATTTAATCAAAATATTTTATTTTGCATTAAAGTCGAGATATAAGTCTGCAAATATTGATTAAATTCGACTATAATGCATTGTTTGCAAATATTTGTAATTAAGTTAAAATGTATTAAGAAAGTTTGATTTTTATCGTCAAACTATATCGTTTAATTGGTTGTAATGATATCTCATTAATACGGCAATATTTCGCCAATTAATAATTTCTTTGTTGGTGATTAATAGTATTAAGTTTAATTACTCATTTTTACATTTAAATACTACTTTGAAATATATTTCTTCGTTTATTATGGTGTCGGTATTGAGTTATTGGTTAAGACTACAAATAGATTGTTTTAATAATATAACTGTAACATATTATTTAAAAATGTTTTATCAAAGCCTCGAAATACCACATCTTGGAAAATTTTTAAGACACGACTTTCGAACCCTGGCATTCGAGTTCTGAATTGAAAAAATGGTACTTTGAAAGTTTTCGAACTGAGAAAAAAAATAAATTACTTATAAAACGAAGAAGATTTTGTGAAAGAATTGTCAAATACGAGATAAAATAGATCAATGTAAATTAAAACATAAAGACGAATTCAAGGATAAGATATATCAAAGCCAGTACAAACTAAACGAAGAAAAAAAGACATAAAGATGAGCTAAAGTAAGAATTAGAGAAACCAAATTTAGAAAATGAGCGAAATAGGAGTTATCCCAATAGAAATCTAAAAACAACTGTGAAATTCTGGATTGGATATTCAAAGTTTAATGCTGAATTATCTTTGATTCTACAAATAATAATAGTCTTTATCTTTCTTCATTTGAACATATGATTCAAAGAGAGAAGATATTGCAAAAAAGTTTTGAGTGCCTTACCTAATTGGCTTACTACCAAATCATGTCCCACATTGCAGCAAAAACAGATAAAGAAATTTCGTATGATTTTGATCATGCTTGCGTCTAAAGTGGTTTAAAATGACTCCCGAAAAATTTAGACAACTTACTGTGATCCATAGCATAAGCCCAAAAATTACTTGGAGTGATTTTGCGGGCGGAATTAAAAATTATTTTTCAAAATGGACAGCGGGATTGAAAGCAAAAACATTTAAGTAAATGTCATGATTAAGAATTAGCTGTCAAATTAGACATAGAATTCTAAATAATGTAAGAAACAATTTCGTCGATATTGGTCAGAGAGAGAGATAAAATTTCAGATGACGATGTAAGCATGAGAATGAGTACTAAAAATAGAACTTCATTCCGAACTGAACACTGCACTAATTTGCTGTATTTAGGGGGAAAAATTATAGGATTTTTCAATTTAGTCTCATGAAGGGAAGAAATATTGGTACCAAATGGAGAGGGAAACGAAAATATTTCCAAACAATATCATTGTGCAACAGCAGCAAAATGGAAGAAACTTTTATACAATTTATATGATTTCCACCATAACACATGTAATAGAAGAAATAACGATTATTCACTTTCATTAAATACATTAAGTTTCAAAAATTAATCATTGTAATTAAAACAAACTACTTTGCTCCTATAAAAGTTGAATTCGATGAAACCATTTTTTCTGCATTGATTGAATCTAGAAACACTCTACATTTGGTTTGGCGAGAATGCGTATATGAAAATTTTTGCACACGGATTGGAAAATAAATTTTTAAAATATCAGAAATTGGTTAGAAACAACTTAAACATTGTTTGATACTTTGATAATATCATTATTTTTAATGAAGATTCATTCTCATTGAAATTTCATGTTATTTCCATTTATATGTGTGTGATGTTCTTTAAATTTCTGCTAAGTATTGAAATTTTAAAGAATTTTTTTGCTGTGAGCACTTTGAAATTTTTAAAAAGATTCAGATGGGGAATGTACCCACGAAAACACATCTGTGTAGTGCATTCTGAGTTAAATGTTCGTTTGAAGAAATGTTAACTAAGCACAACAGCAAAAATTATTTAAAGTTGAATAATTGCTTATTATTTTCAAATATCGAAAACAATGGACAGTTCAGATGTCAAAAAAGACACTAAACGAGAAAAGCAAAATCAAGTCCCAAGCCAGGAAACTGATGCACTCTGTGCGAACGTGCATTTAATGGAAATTATGTGTCACCGTAGAACAAAGTAACATCGTTAAAAAAAGAAACAAAAAATATGGCAAGTGGCAATTATTTAAATTAGGATTCTGAAAAATATACAGATCATTACACCACAAGTAAATGACTGAAGATCCACCAGATTTAAAAAAAATTGACTCCTAGATCCACTGCTAAAAAGTACAAAAAAGAGCTAAAAAGTACAGAATTGATGAATTCGGTGCCATAAAAAATCACAACTCAGAGAGATAATAGGTATTAAGTCACATTTTAATACCAATGTGGTTGTAAACTGCAAACATTATTTTTGTGTGTACTACTATGTAATTTTAAAATACGTAAAATACGTGTACAGTACCGACCGAGTTTGGCGCCTCTAAATTGAACCTCTTGCGTACGGGGTATTCGCTGCATACAAACTGAACGGTGTTGATCTCAGGAAATTTGATCAACCGAACATTTTAACAACATAAGTTGACTGAATTGTATCTTGGTTTTTTTCTAGAGTTGAAATAATGTCGGGGATGGCCGAATGTAAATTCGTTAAAAAAAAGTTTACTTCTATTATATTAACCTCAAAAATATATTTTGTTTTGTATACTAAGAAAGAATTTAGCTTTATTATATTTTGAATATACTGACAAAAGATATCGTTTAATTGTTCTTGTAATGATTTGTGCCTTGCCAAATAAACGTCTTATTAAACTGTCATTGTTTTAAAAGCACCTTTAAATATAAAAACTCCGGGAGTGAATTTATATACGATTGAAAGGATAATATATCTTTACTGAGTGAACAAGTTTTAAAATATGAAATAAAAATCTATATGGAGCTATTTCAAATTATTTTTCTATAATATGAGCAATTAAAATTCATTTTAAGAAATTTGTAATAACTGAATCTTTTTAAATTGAAAGAAATCCCTCTCTATCATCAAAAATGTTTCTTTCGCATACTTGATGATAGAGCAAAATGGAATTTATATGACATAAATTATAATATTTTATTTTATATAAAACTACTTTTCTACCGATACACATAACTACAAGCTATCTAAAAAAGGAGACTAATGCTATCTAAAATCAATGATGAGTGATCAGTAGGAGTGTATAATGAGTGATGATTCCAAAACATCCGTGATAAAAGTTTGAAAACGAAAATCTTCCCAGAAAAAAAGAAATTAAGCAGATTATATGCAACATTTATCGTTCTTGCAGTTATAATCTTAAATCCTGTCTTTTTTAATAAATGTTGCTTTCAAAATAAATTATTAATGCTTATAAACAATGAAAGAAAAGATCTGCAAGATAAAAAAACAATCGTCTATTATTCATATGAAAAGAATATTTTAAACTCAGCCACACATTACTGCGTATCATATATGTAATCTTTTAATATAATGCATGTTTTAATTATTCTTTTAACTTGTTTATTATGACAGACAATTTAAAAAGTTATCTAAAACCAATCCCCTCTGCAATTTAAATGATATATGATTAGTATTATTAATATTAGAACTATTGCTGCTAAAGAATATCTATATCTATCTATATATATATATACCGTAAAATCAGGCGTATAACGCGCACTTTGAACACAATAAATAAGATCGAAACTTAAGGGTGCGCGTTATACGCCGATGATGATAGCTCTAAAAATAACAAAGGAGGTGAACATAAAAAAAAATGTACTTCTATATGTATCGAAATACTGTTTATTTTAAAGAAACGAGACTTGCATTATGAACTAAAAGAGTTGTAGTTCTAGAAGTGTACTATTTTTTCAAAAGTCTGGGATAAAACCTCGAATAAATGACTTCAAAACATAAGAGCAATGTATTTAACATTTCAGATTTCTTCGTTAAAAAGGGGGTGTGCGTTTTACGGCGAATATACCTAAAAATTGAAACATTTATCTTGAAAGTAAAGATGTGCATTATACACCGGTGCGCGTTACACGTCAGATTTTACGATATATATACATATAAACACCAAAACAAATACTAATAAATGCAAATAAAAGAATATTCCTTTTTGCTTATACACTGAGTTGAAGTTCTAAAATATTAACCATTTAAAGAAAAACATGCATGAACCCTTAACACGTATCATATCAGATATTCAAACTAATGTCAATAAATAAGTTGGTGTACCAAATGAAAAATTATTTCTCTCCTACAAAATAACTCAAGACATTTTAAATAATGGGATTTTATATGAAAAAATTAACTTTAAAAATCCCTTTTAATCCAATTAAAAAATTTCTCGTCGTGAGGAAAGGATACTACCTTTCGGTGCGGCTACATGACATTGAAAGAATTCATAGCTTTCATCTTCTGTCAAATGAGAATACACAAACAAAAACTGGATACTATTGCAGACTGGAGTCCCCTCACCAACCTCTACCGCATCCACCTTTCGAAACCACAGCCAGCCCACCAGGAGTTTACCAACACAAAGTCAGGTAAGCGGAAGGTTTGTTTCTCCCTAGCGAACCCAAGAAGGCGAGGCAGAGAAAAAACCCTTTGACCTGTACGCCTTAGATCCCTCCCCATTTTAGACTATTTCGAGATGCGTCAAATTTAGACTTCACGTTTGGGGTGGGTAAAGTGGGTCAGCATATTCACTTATACTGCTGCTAAGACAACGCACCAGGGAAAAAAATTTCTTTTCTATTTTTCTTTCATCTCTTCGTAAGCCAGTGTTATTTGAACCAGGTTTGCCCGACCTAAGATTGTCTGAGTCAGTATTCAGTTTTTCCTCACCCGTAACACTTTTTTTTAAAGATAATAGGTCTTAAAATTCCCCTTTTTTCGCTTAGAATGTAAGGTAACAAAATATTGCATATTACGAGCAATTTTCAGCGAAAAATAAAGCTCTATCACATTCTGAGTTCACTCTCATAAGAAATATGATTAAATTTCCCCCTACGATCTTAAAAATTTGAGTTTAAGAATTCCCTCCTACTGTAGCTTTTAATTTTTTTCTGAAGTCATTTAACCGAAAAATCCCAAATCAGATTTGTGTAATGTATGTAAGTGATTAAACTAAATTTTCAAAGAAGTCGAAAGAGTCACAGAAACATTCATGATTTTATAACAGACTAAATGGCATTTACGCAACACGAATGTTAACAATACAATGAAATAAAAATTCCAATGCCCTAGAATAATGAAAATTAAGATATCCCTCCCCCCCCCCCTGGAATTTAGGAATATTTAACATTAAATGTTGCATGTTAAGAAATTCACGTCTGCAAATAACTTTTTTATAAAAAAGTAGTCGCATACAATCAATATAATCTAACTTGAATCAATGGAGCAATTTTAATTAGAAGCAAAATAGAAAAAATATGTAATTCCCTTACAGACTTTTTCTTTCAGATTATGGGGATGAAAAATTTTATATTTGGTAGTAACAGGAGGCGGAATATCTTACGTTAAGTACATTTTGGTGCTCAAATGAAGATAAATAGTAAACATACTTACATTAAGTATGAATTTAAACTGGAATTTAATTTGTTTAGTTAAGTTTGGCACCTATATAATATAGCATATAATTTCGAAAGCGAAAACATTTCAGAAACAAATGACGATGAAAAGAACAAATAGGACAGATATATGAGTCATATTTTTGGAAAATAATAACGCTATGTTTGTTATTTTTTTGTACGACATCAGAATCAAATTATATATATTTAAACATATACGCAGGGGTATATCGTACAGTTTTAATTATTACTAAGATATAACCGAGATATCTGAAGAATAAAATTTATTCTTCATATTCATACAATTTTATGCGTATAATGCTATAAATTACAGCTATTTATGCTGATTTTTATTGTTTCAAGAACATACACTGCAGACTGAAGTAATTCATAGTATGGAAAAAACAGAGGCCTGTAGTATATGCTTATGTTCCTATATTAGAGAGGTTACAGTGATTAGCAGATCCACGGTGAAATAAATGATGGTTGCTTATGGAACTGATAGACCACCATATGACCTGTTGTACGGTAACAAATGATTATCCAAATTAGCCATATATCCCACATAGACGATGGAAGACGATATGGCCACAATGGAGAAAACGAAAGACTTTATTTTATTAAACAGAAGAGTAATCCTTTAATGTACCTCGGATGAAACTGATCTCAGTTACATCAGTTTGAAGAAAATTATTCATGAAGAATTGAGAAAGTCGAAAGTGAGTTCTCCGATTACCGATTCCTTTTCAGAAACTAACACGGCTCGACCTGCGAAGGGAGATGTTAAATCTTTGGAAGTAAGACGAAAAGGATTTCGGTCACCTTGTAACTGAGGATGAACCTTGATCGTGCCATATGATTCCGAGACCTAAGAGATGAGCTAAGAGTGGAAGTAAGCAACTCATCTTCCTCTTAAGATGGTTGAGGTGCAGAAGTCTGCAGGGAAGGTCCTTCTATCTGTTTTGGGATCATCGCAAAGTCATTTTAACAGACTACTTCGAAACGGATGAGATTATTCTCAGTGCTTGTTGCTGCGTACCGTTGAGCAAATTGGATAATGTTCTAATCAATAAATGGCGTGGGATGAGCACCAAAGGCTTTCGTTTTCTTGCCGACAATGCACTTGCTTATTCGTCTCGAGATATGGTTGAAAAATCAAAGAGACGTGACTTTGAAATTTAGTACTATTTTCTCGATCTCATCCCGAACAACTTTTCTTATTCACAGAAGTCAAAAACTCATTACAGTGTATGAGATTTTACAATACGAATGACGTCATTCAAGATGTTAATCAATTGTTTTCGATGCAAACTACTTTCTACATTGACGGCATGCGAAAGGTTAAGAAACCTTGGGAGAAATGAATAACTAAAGATGGTTACTAAAAACTTTAAAATAGTGTAAAGAAGTCTAAATAACGCAGAAAACTGTTAAGAATAATAAATAAAAATTAAATTTCTATCTCAATTACTTTTAATAATAATTAAATACCTACGATACTTTTCATCATACGGAGTATATATATATATATATATATATATATATATATATATATATATATATATATATATATCATTATATCGTCAAACATCCTAACTGAATTCACGGAAGTATTTTCAGTTATGTTATAAAATTGTAATGATTAAACAGAACTAACAATTTTCAATTATTCCACAGATTAGCATCAATTTCCTTTATTAATAGTCATCTTGATAAATGATTGTGTAAAAATTGAAAAATGTGAATCGTATTATATACAATACAGATACAACAAAATGTTATAAGGAGTTTAGTAATATATATTGAATATGCGAAAGTTTATCAATGTTTTTTTTAATTATATATGCGTAATATTGTGCAAACTAAAGTGCAAAATAAAGATGACAATATTTTCTGAATTATTGGAATGATAACTGTGAATAATCAATACTTGCATTTACTCTATGACTGAGATACAATTATTTATAAGTATTCATCATAATTAACCTATGCATAAATTTAAAAAAATCAGCTGTTTTTTAATTTGTATTTTTAATTGTACCAAATAATATTTCGGTATTTATTTCTGAGAATGGTGGAATCTAGATACTTGATTAAAAAAAGATACATGCTGAGTAAAAAGTTTTAAGATATTAACATTGAGAATAAGAGTTTATTTATTTCAGATAAAAAAAATACTGAATTCATGATGCCTTGTTTACAGAATACTAATTTATTTGATAAAAGTAACATTTTTAGTCTTTCTTTTTTTGAAAGTTTTAAATTGCCTTCTAGAAAAAAATTCTCATAACTAAATTTCTGTAGTGATATATAGCCTTTTGTGTTTAATTATAATAAAAAACTAAGAAATTCTTAATATGTAATGGAATAAATAAAAAAAGACAAAAATTAGAATTTTATTGTATGAAAGGGGTGTTTCGGGGCCCATGAAGTTAACTTTACCCCGAGTACTGCTTTTGTTCCGGCGAATCCTGTAACTAATCAATACATGTTGTCAGTGTGTGTAACACATTATATTAAACTTAATTACCAACTGGGAATATGGTATCCATTTTAATCCCTTTCATTTCACTTTCATTAAAATATTTTGAATAGGAAGCTGGATAATTGATGCAAGCCTCTTGTACCACATGTAGTAGACTGTTTTTAATCTAAATATCCCCCCCCCCCCCAAAAAAAAAAGATTCTTCATAAAATAAAAAAGCAAAGGAACCATTTGTTAGTTTCGGAAATGAATTTTAACGAATGAATCATCACGAGTATGAAGAACAAAAAAAGAAAGAGTCTACGGATATATATTTTTTTAGTTGAAATTGATAACCTACAAAAGAATATTCTCATTTATATCCCGAAATATTTCTTATTCGTATCTTTTTATTTACGTAAACTATTTTAAAACAAAAAAGGGATTGACGAAGGCTTAACAGTAAAAAAAACTCCAACGATTCTGTTAGACAATAAAAAAATGTATATGTAAAATAAAAGATTGCAATATTTTTGTAAGAAATAAAAGAGCACAAACTATCAAAAATTTTAGTTTGATTCTTATTTAATATACGCATTCGCGATCAACTTTATTGGATCAAATTTTCTGGTCCTGACTCAAAAAAACATAATTGTAATCCGTTATTGTATAAGTCATGCACAAATTAACTTCTTCATTTACGTATATTTTTACGTCTTGATTCAGAGAGAGAACTGATTCTAATCTCCTTAAAATATATTATAAATACTTTGCATTTAACGAGATAAATTGAAATTTGGCTTTTTGCTAACTTAAAACATATTTAATAGGTTTATTATTTATTCGAGGAAAGATATATATTTATTACCTTCAATTTAACATTAATTTATTTTTAAAGTTTACATAATATAATTTTCGATTTTTTTATAAGTAATACATAGTTATATAGAAAAAGTCAAAAAAATTAAAAATTTTCTTGGTACTTCTAATATAAAAACTTTTTTTTTATTTTTTAAACAAAAATTATATTGGAATTTATAGACATTAATTAACTGATGATAGAGATTAAGAATTTAAATACTTTATTTATCTTCACTAAAAACAACTCTCAATTCGGGAAATTTGTGTACCTGTATCAACATTTCTATCCATCATCATGAAATGAAAGGGGGGAAAAAAAGAGAGTGAAAGGAAAATGAAGAGATCATATTGAAAGAAATAAAATATAAAAGAACTTTCGCGGAAAAGAAATGAAAAACACTTCCGCTTTCAAACTACCCTTTCGCAATCAACTCCGGAGGCGGTCAACTGCCTAGACCAGGGCAAGGTCGGTAAAAGTTTTCTATTATGAGGGCCAAGGTCAAAACTTAGATTCATCTAAAAATGAAACACTAAAAAATTTACCAACTGCCACACATAGGTAGCACGTGCCTTCGCTCAAGGGGTTAACGGTCTCAAACACCGTTTACCGTGCCAATGTTCTGAAGCGGCCTTGGACTAGGGCATTGGCACAACTTGCGCACCAGGAAGGATTGCGCCACCTTTTTTTTTTTTTGCTTGCTTGGGTTCCTCCCTTCATCCCCCTTTTTTATCGGTTTTTTTTTCATCGGTGGGTGTTTTCTATTTTTTATTGAAATTGTTAACGTGAGTTCCGCGGACTTTTTTTTCCCCCATTCATTTTTTGTGTCCCTCAAATATTTTCTTCCACTTAAAAACTGATAATGAGATAGCTTTCTTTCTTTTCTTTTGCGTATCTGCCTACATATAATAGTACAAATAGATTGTTCAGCCACTCAGCGCGTTAGTTTCGGTTGCATCCCACCAGTGATAAAAGCAACTGTCCCATCATTCCACACAATTGGGCGTAAAATTCCACGTCCATAAGTTAGCTCCACGCTTATCTCAGCGAAGAAGGAGTTGTTTTAAAACAAAATTGACTCTAAAAGTGCGCGTGCACTTAAAAATTGTTTTCTAACTTGATATTTCTAACTTGACTTTGTTGAAAATGCAGATTAAAACGTTGTTACTGTATAATATTTCTTTGCAAAAAAATAAAAATTAACATTTGCTCATTAGGCGCAGAGGATTCATAAAGACATTTGATTATTTTCATTATAACATCAGTTATATATATATATATATATATATATTTATCTGATTTCCAATAAAATGTTGAACTAGATTACTCCTCATTGCTGTGCTGACACTAACATAAATTTGAGAAACGCTTAGCAGAAAATTTACTAACTTGTTTCGCCTTCTGTTGAGTAAAATGATGTAAAAATAAATATTCATATGCAAACATGTATTTTGCTATAAATGAATGAGGAAACATAAATCGAGTCCCCATCTTTTGAATTCTTCACTTTCTTATAAACGTAATTGAAATATTTGCTTAGAGAAATTTATTTTAAGAAATTAGATCAATCGAAAACTTATTTTGCACACATCTGAGTAAAAATCCTATTTTAAAATTTTTTCTTTAAGTTTGAATTTTTAAAATTATTTTCATGAAAAATATTTCAAATCTGCTGCTGAGTAGAAATTAATATGATATTGAAGAGAAATTCTATTTAGATTTTAAATTCAATTGTGATTGTTTCACCCAAATATCAAATTATTGATAATGTAAAATAAATATAAAACAATCTTTAAATCATTTTCATATAATTTTCGATGTTTTCATACTTTATTCTATAATTCGTAATTTGGGTTACTTTTACTTTTCATTGGTTAAAAGAGATTTTTAACCTGATGTGCACGAATTCCTGGAAGTGTGAGAAAGATTTCTGGGAATACAAGAAAAAAAACTGAAAATGAATAAGTTCAATTATAACCATAGACAATACAATAACATTCCAGAAAAAAACTTCGGATTTAAAAGTTAGATGCGATATTATATTACAAAATAAAAAAAGGCGCTGACCAGGAAAAACGGTTACTAACCTCCGGTTCCGAAGAAACAATATTTGAAATTTAAATTCTTAGATTTACATCAAAACGTAAAGGGATTTTTTTCATTTGTTGACATTTATGTAAAGAAAAAGAAAGTCTATAGAAAATTGTTGTCTAAAACTATTTACTTAAGGCCACAAACAAAACAAAAAAACAGTTATCATTTAAACTTCTTCGGAATTAGACATTTTAATTTCCTTTTACTACTGTTCATTAATAATCTAATGAGCATAATGAACAAGTTTACTAAACTTATTTTATCCTCAAGGCAAAGTGATTTTCCCTTTTAATTTTTTTAGATATGTAAATAATAATGCAGTTCTTTTTGTATGTAAAGAAATACGTGTAAAGGAAAGCAAATGAATTTAGTTCTGAAGATCGATTTTCATGTATCATTATTAAATAAGAGTAAATTTTTTGCATGTGAGAGAATACAGTGGCGCACACAAGGGGGGCGGGCTCCTGGGGGTCCGGCCCCCCCCCCTCCAAAGCCCTTGATTTTTATCCGATTGGTTATAATTCTAAGAATGTAGTACGAAAATTTTAATTAAATATTTGTTATTAATGATTAATTTTATTAATTAATGCTAATTATTTATTCAATAATTAGTTTTTTACTGTGTTTTGTTCCTGAAAATCGACAAAATCAAAAATAGCATGATACAAGAATGGTGAACTTTCAACCCCGGACCCCCGCTCCTTGAAAAATTCCTGTGTGCGCTACTGGTTGTATAGACAGCTTAAATATGTATTTACGCTGATTTTATATAGTAATAGTTTTTACAATCCCACATGGAAATAATGTATTTCAAAATTCCTTCAGTTAAATATAGAAAGAGATATGAAATGAAACTTTAAATTTATATGCTTTGACCATAGCTTTTATATTAAATACCGAATAAAATACAAGAAATTTAAGTATTGGTCACTTGCACAACATATTGAAATAAAACTATGGTTTGCGGTATTTTAAAAATGCTACACTCCTTGTTACACTTAATACATTTCAGTGTTACACTCATAGAAAAAATATGCTTTTATGTATTTTATTTAATAGTAGGAAAGAATATAGTACAATTTACTGCGTATGTGTGGCAATCTTAATCTTTAACTTGGTTGTATTTCTTTGGCAAATGAAAACCACGCGATCCACAACTGTAAACAAGTAATTTAACCTAAATGCATCTCATAGTTATTTTAGTGTAGCCGAACTTTAATGATTCGAATTCTTTGCCACATTTCCTAGAATTCTGTTTTAAAATGTTGGAAAAAATGTGGATAATTCGAATTTTATTTTGAATAATTCGAATAAGTAGTGCAATTTTTAGATATTTGCGGTATGGGTGAGCGGTGTGTGTGAACTTTTCAAAAGTAGATTTTGAATGTGGACAAGAAATTTGGAAAAAAGAGATTCTCCTATTTATTGACAATTATACAGTAGCGTCCCCCAAACGGTATAGTCATTTTTTCCTGTTGACATGACATCTGCAATAGACAAAAGAGTTAAAAACATTTTACAGGCGTTCTTTTGAAAACATCTCTCTCAGAAGTTTTAGGAGTAAAAATCTAATGATTATTCATATTTCAATGAATGTTTTAAAAGGTAAAATGACAAGGTTACCGAAAGGATCATCATGAAATTTTTTTTTCAGGCGGGATTTATTAAAAAAAAAAAGAAATTAAAGGAGTAAATGTCGAAAACTTAGATAAAACTGATCCTGAGCCTACTTTTGGCAATTCGAAACAAGCAACTTCTGATTGAGCAAACTCGTATGAAAAGTATTTCAATATGAAACGAAGTTTGGCTATGTGTGGTTAAATAATTTACACGGCTATCATTGCTGAAATGACGGAGAACAATAAAACTGCGTATAGTGCATGTGGAGACGAAGAGTTCCGTTAAATCTCTTAGCTATTGCATATGAAATTTTAATACATGTGCATTAGTGGCGCACACAAGGGGGGTGCCCTACGGTCCGGACACCCCCCATAGCCCGTGATTTTTTTTCGATTGATTATAATCCTATGTATATATTATGTAAAATTTAATTATGTATTTGTTATTAATAATTAATTTTGTTAATCAATGCTAATTATTTATTCAATAATTCATTTTGTATTGTTTTTGTTCCCGAAAACCGACAAAATCAAAAGAATATGTTGGGTGGCGTATTGGAGCATGATACCAAAATGGTAGACTTTCGCCCCTGGACCTCCACCTTTGAAAAACTTTTGTGTGCGCTACTGATGTGCATGAAACTCTCGAGACGGCTTTTTGAAGGTCAGTCTTATGTAAAAGACTCTACTTTTTCATCCCTTGAGAGTTGAAATAATTTGTAATAACTCAAAAACTGCTTTCAAAGAACAAGGCAAAAATTCATGGTTTTTCGAAAATGCTGTAACTTGTTAAGATCCTTAATAAAAGTGTTTAATTGAATAAAATGAAATAAATTCATATATTGTAATATATTATTTGGTGAAATAAAGTTTGTGTCTGACATCCTTGATCGTGGAATTAACTTATTAAATTTATCTTTCTTCGCTTTAGAAAAATAAATGTAATTCGAATTTTTGAATAATTCAAATTATTTTGTTTCCTTCAGCTTTGATTCTAGTTTCATTAAATCCTAACAGTAATTATTTTTACTTACAACTTTTTCGGCAATTTTAATTTAATTGATAAATAAGAAAAGAAAAGACTTCTCAAATTTTTTTTTATTAAAGTTAATTGGATTCATATTTAAATCTCAGTTTATTTTTGAGAAATGGTAACTGAATTTTTCCTGCGAAATTAGATTTTTGAATTATAGACCTTCTGTCTCACTTCCGAGGTTATCTATTTATGTCGTAGAAATAACACACAATTGAAAAAAATGATATAAAAATTGTAAAGAAATAGGCAACCCCGAAAGCTTGAGCTTGATTTAGTGTCAGTGAACTAGCGTTGTTTGTCTTGATAACCGAGATAAATGTTTCAAGAATATATGAAGATGCCTGTGACAATTGGCACGCCTTTTGTATACGAAATCCCTGTAAATAATAAGTGCAAAGGCTAATCTTTTTTGGCTATCGGTACTGTTTGAATAAACGTAGGCAAAGATTTATCTCCGAAAAAACAAAAAGGTAACAGATTGCATTAATCATTTATTTTCTAAATTTGTATTTAAATGTTTATACAATAAAAGCATAAACTTCATTTCGTTATGGGATTTCTTTTCTGTTGTTTTTGAGTCGCTTCTTTTCTTTTGATTAAATTTTGTTAAGTTTTTAAACTTTTTGAATTATTTGTCAGTTTAACGTAAAACGAAAAATGATAAATAAAGAAAACTAATTTACTTTTTTTTAAAAAAAAATTAATAAATTTTAAATTGTTGAAAGCGTATTTTGAATTAATTTATAATACATTAAAAACAAAATCGGAAAAATATAGCAAAATAAAATAATTTACAATTTATTAAATAATTTTAATTAAGATAAATTCAAGATAATCACATTGAAAACCTTTAGATACATCACACACAACTTGTCCCTTTGAGAAATTTTAAACTTGTATTAATTTGAATTAGATAACCATTGATAATTTCTTAAAAAGAAATATGAAACAATTCACTGAATATGCAAGTAAATGATATGCATATAATTTATAAGTTGTCTTTTTTTTTTGTGACTAAGAAGGTAAAGAAAACACAGTGAAGCAGAATGTAATCATGTAAAAGGCGTAATTTAATTATTTCGTTTTCAATAATTAAATTAAACTTAAATTTTAAAACACCTTGGATTTTCATAACTGTGTATATGTAACTGTCCAGATGTGTAAGCAGATATAAGTAAATATCTAATATCCAGTTTAAAATGACCACTATTATAGAACTTTAGGCTATCTTCGATTAATGCTAAAGAATAGTACCCGAATTTGGAATATATTTTTTTTTCAGATATAAAAGAACCGTAACATTAACATTATATTCTGGCTTCGCTATCCTATAGAGAGTATCACATTTGATCACACTACTAATTTCTATCCGAGTTGTCTGGTATAAAATGGGTTTCGCAGTTTTTTTTCCTATACCGTAATGTTAAATGAGTTATCCCTTTACGTATTAAAATAAAAAAAAAAAAGTAAGTATATTCATGGAATATTTAGAAATTAAAAAAAAAAAAAATCTTATGAACAGATGCTTGAATTATGATGTTGCAAATTTTTATGAAAATCGAGACACATTTTTCAGTCTGAAAATGTGCTCCATGTTTAATTCAGTCTTTTATATATTTGCCGAAGACAACTTTAAATGAAACTCAATGTATCATAAAGGAAATTTATGATTTATAAGCATAATTGAAAGTTTTTGATGAATTGAAATTTCTTTTTTATAATACATATTTCAAACTTACACTTTCAACGAGAATACAATTATTTGAGCTTAGAATATACTGAGATCAAACATTTAAAGAATATTGTAAGTTTTCAGAAAATTTAATTCATGATTCATTATGTTTTTTATACTTTAAATGGCCTTTCCAAAATTTTCAAAAGCATGCAACTTTTTTTGAAGCTTCAAAAAACTTGAGAGAAAAGTGGCACATTCCGAATTTTTATTTCTATAATACGTAGTTTTTGCTTCTAAATGTGAAAATTGTTTGCTTTTTCCCTCTCTTACCCTGTGCCTGCAAAGCTAAAAATAATGTATCTCTTGGTAGGGCATTTAAATGACTTTCAAAAGCTTTTAAAGCTTTTCGTAGGTAAGGTGCGGGCGCGTGTCCTATATATAGTTGTAGTAGGTTGTTTTCTGACGACTTCGCTGTTTTTCCTGCTCATACTTCTTTAGCTGTAATGGGAAATTTCCTCTAATTTTGCCGAAAAGAGAGGAGAAAAATAAAAAGAATGCAATGCGGAAGTAATTTTCTTTAAAAAATTCGAAAAAATGCAAAAATGTTTGAACGGATCCTTTGTTTTGTTTCGGAAGAATAGAGTTTCAGATATCACATCTAAACAATAGCAAAAATTCCGCTGATTGTTTTGTATTGCTTTGTATAAAATGAATATCGAGAAGAAACTTGTAATTTAGAATTTTTAAAGTTATTGGACTCAATTGGTAATAAATTTTATTAAAAAATGCGTTCCTAATGCTTTTGATTATTGCAAATAAAGTAATTTGTTTTCAATTTTATAGGAGCACGGAAAGATACTTTTCTTAAAATAATTAGAAGAGACGAATACCGAGAAGTGCAGAAAAAACTTTTCTGAAGGGGGCTAAGTCTATTAAGCAACGTAAAACTTTAAAAATAGCACATTTATGAAGGAAATCTAGTGTAAAGTTTTTTTGTTTCGTGAGAGAGAACCTTTTGAATTTATGCCTCTTTCAAAATTCCTCAACATGAAATAGTTATAAATAATTCGATGATATGAAGAATGAATAAATATGTTCACAAAAACATGGAGAATAGCATTAATATATATATATATTCAAATCTATCTAGATTTTTTCGAAATAATCACTGCAGACTTCTGCTATTTTCATGACCTCAGGTTTCCTCTGATTGAAATATAACTTAATGTTTGTGTTAGTTTGCATACAAATTAATTGAACAATTTATAAAGGAAATAATTATCAATCATAAATTAGTAAGTTTAAAAGTAATTTATACATATTTTTTTAATAAAACCGATTAAAGTTGAACTAGGCATTTACTTCATTTGAATTCAAAAATAGTACTACAAATTTTCATCTTCTCTTACTTTCGCAATGGAATTTACGCAACATTGTTTCATTTCTTATGAATAGTGGGGGAGAGGGGAGGAAGAAAAATGTTAAGTCAAAAAAATAAAATATGAGAGTGTTTTCTGTATGAGTACGCGTCTTTTTGAATAATTATAATCCCTTTATTTGTATACTGCATCATTTCCAAGGATTCTGTATCATTCATTATTTTACATTTCTAACACTCGGCATTTTTTCTTTCACAACTCATATTTTGAAAACTATAAAAATAACTATTTATTCGTCAAAAAGAGAAAAGAAATAAAAAAAGGTTTTCCGGGAAAATTTGCTGAACAGCTTGCAGTTTTACCGGAAAGTAAAACTGTGAAAGTGAAAAGAAGGAGGTTCTTTAAAAAGAACTTCCTGTGTCCCTTCTTGAGAAAAAACTACCCCCAAGAGGGGTAAAAAAAGATGCAACAAAGGTCAACAGGTGTTGCCTAAGATCTGCCTATACCAAATGGTTGTTTACGACTTAAAAAATATTAGATTCGAAGCTTGCTAGAATACCTTCGTGATCGCGTTTTTTTAAAAAATCATCTTGAAATATGGGAGAATCCCAAGTTCCTCCCCTTTCACAGGTGATTCGGTTAAATTTTTTTTAAAATTTATGAAAGGGTCATCCATATTTTAAAAATGTTTGCATCATTTTATTAACACATTTTTATACATAGTTTTTTATCACTTTTTTTCTCTTTCAAAAACCTAAAATTACCTTTACAAACTCAAAATATTTTTATCTTTAATTTTACAAAAAAATGTTTATTTTTATTTCGTTTACAATCAGTTTCCGATGTGTTGCATGATTTTAAAATAAAAATAATATCTTTTAGAGAATCCCATAAATCTTTAAAACGGAATTACTTTATTTTTATACATTCGTGAATTCTTATCGATTAAAATATTTTCTTTAATATTAAACCGAATTCGATAGGTTGATTTTATAAAATTTTACGAGTACAATTTTTAAGTTTTAAAAATTATTTTTATGTAAGTTAAATTATTTTTGTCCTCAGTTTAACAGTTTGCTATTTTAAGATCATAATCTGACAAAACATGCCTTTCCATTTAACGCATTAATATATTATTTTCAAACGAGTTATAAATATAATGAATAGAGAGAGAGAGAAAATAAACACTCAAGCTGTCTGCTAAAGTTAATGATTCATTGCGATCCTGTTATATCATTTTAATTTAACCAAAATTTGTTCGAAAAGTATCTTTAATAAAAACCTATTCTTTACTATATGAAAAGACGTTCTCCATCCTTTAATAGCTGAATTTAAATTAAATATATTTTTCATTTATTTATTTTTTTCCTCCTCGTCGTATTTAACTATTCCAAAAAAGCAAAATTAAGCTAAACTCTTCAAGTATATTACATATATATACATTTATAGTTTAAAAATGTGTAATAGAAGTGATGATTTATGTATAATTTAGAAAAGATTCATTTCTCTTATTCATTTTATGAAATGAAAATAAAAAGTTAGTTTTCCATAAATTTCATATATTTCATATATATATTATGAAAATCTGTAATTTTAATAAGAGTCATAAATGGGATTGACTTGAAAATGGACGAAATTAAAACAAATCAAAGGATGAAGAAAAAATATAAGAATTTTACAAAAATAAATTTGCGGAAACAGGAAAATTCACTAGAAATATAGTTATATAAGGCGAAACAATTCGACATTTCTTTTTGAACATAAATGCAATTTTTCCTATACTGATGATTAATTTTAAATTAAAACAAAAAATTCTAAATTAGGGGAAATAACGCATCATAATTTGTTCAAAAATAGTTGTTTGGCGATTTTCTCGAGAATGTTGGCTGTTTTCTCTCAAGCATAATTTCGGACTAGCATCCGATCACGAAGATGCAATCTGAATGTGGGGAACGAGGTATGATCCTCTAAGTATCCTGGGAAGTAACCCCTCAAGTATAGATTATGAAAGACTTCATACACTTTCAAGGCTACGTAACTTCAAAAAACCAGAAAACCCCCTAGAGCGGGGTATTTTTTAGGGTGGATGCACAACGTTGTTTATTCCGATTCATTGTTTACAGTGTTCGTAAAGAATGACCTTGTTGAGTTCACCGAACTTTAGGGTTGGCAGAAGGGCGTACCTGATTCAAAAAAATATTCTTTTTTTTTCTCCTTTTCTTTTTAATTCACCAAGTTTTTTCTCTCCTTTTTTTTATGCCGATAGCTGCAAGGGGGTCGGGTTCATTTTTTGTGAGCTTTTCAGCGACTATAACCCCCCGCAGAATGGCAACAGAAGTGAAAGTGGAATCCGAGGGGATCTTGGAAAAAAAGCGAGGGGTTTCGGTACTTCATACATACTTGAATTTTTTTTATATAAATTTTTTCCCCCTTCTCCTTTTTAGAATCGTAAATCAATAACCTCATTGTCGTTTCGTTTCCCTTCGAATTCTTCCATTTTGACGACTGTCTGAAGTAGCCTCTCTAAGATTTAGTGCACCCTGATTGTTCCCGGATCTGTATCATCTTTTTGCAATGAACTTTTAATGTTAAATGAATCAAATAACGAGTGCATTTCTTCGGGGATTTAACGTGGAGATATAAATATCCATTCAATTGTGTGTATTTAATAGAGATAAAAATAAATTCTCACATAAAAGTGTGTTTTGAATAATGTAATAAATGTGGAAAACGTTAATATTTATTGACGAATTTATTTAAAAACACATCAAATAAAGCGAATTATGAATTTTGTGTCGTGCAAAATTGCAAATTAAGCATTTAAAATCAACTAAAATTTTCAAAATTGCTGCTATATATATTTTTAGCTAGTATACGCCCAATTTTTAACTTATCAATTACAATATTATAAATGCAGTAAAATTATATATTAAAAAAATAATCACATATATGGATGCATTAAAAATTTCATATAAATATCTGGATAAACAAACAGCTGAAATACATTTGTTGTACGAGATAGGCATAACGTTCTGCTTTAATATATTCATGTGATTTATAAATAATATTTAAATTACTCGAACATTTGTAACTTTTAATACTAAAAACAATGAAAGAAATAGCTTAAGTTAATATTGTAGAAACACTATGTAAGCTTATGCCATAATATTTATTTCTTTTAAGAGATAACTTAGATAAATATGTGAAACAATTTTTACACTATTCCTCATATTTCACGAAATTGTCGAATATTTTTATTTAACTTGAAGATTACAAGTGAGAATTTATGCAGAGATAAGCACTTAGCTATTAACATGTGATATTATATAAAACAATAAGAATAATATTTTAATAAAATTGCATTAATTATATATGCATGGAATTCAAACAACCTTGTCATAAAAAGTTTCTTTAAAATTAATTCTCAAATTATTTAATTTTTATACATATAATGTAGTTATTTAACATTGTTTCTTAAAAAATGTAATAATAATTCAAAGAAATATCAATGTAAAAGCTTGTTGCACAAAAATTTTAAGATTAAACAATGGAAATATTTTCGATTTTAAAAATAATAAGCTCAGAAAAGTAAATTTTGACACAAAAAAAAAATATCTATAAAATATCTGTATTCAATCAGAAATTTAAGATTTTTTGAATAATTTAATGTCATATTTCCTGTTTAAATAGGGGAATCAGAATACTGAAAACAGCAGGATAATTATTTCAGAGAAAAAATTTGATATAGATGCATAATTCCGAAATTAAAAAATAAATAAATATAAAGGTGCAGTCACTTCAAATGTTTCCCATAAATGATTAAAAAATTAGAATATTTTTAAAGTTATAGAGAATCAGTATAAATAGAATATATTTAAACTTATATCTATTTCCATATAAGTAGCATTTTTTTGGCTGTCACGTTTTTAAAATTACTCATAAAATCTAAGCAATTTCGAAAATAATGGTATAAAATTATGGATAAATGAAAAATATTAAGGAACATTTATAATATATGTGTGTAAAGTTCGTCATGAAATTTGCTCCATTCTATTTCATTTGATTTCAAATCGTACCACTTAAAAATCAGCAGTTTTTGATTAACTTGTACAATTTTAAAACATTCTCTTTCTCTCTCTCTCTGAAAAGATTGCTTTTAGTGAATTATTTAATCTTTGAAAGTTTAATATTGTTTTCAGATCTAGTACTATAATTTTCTCATATACATTTTCTCAGAATCTCTAACTATTCACAGCTGAGTTCGTATAAAACGAATCCACACTTCTATTGGAGATCATTTTGATTATATTCGGACAAAACACAATTCAAATATTTTTTAAGAAAACATATGCATAATAGAATTTTTATTCTTGTAAATAATACTACTGATTACTAATTTTTTTAATGTACTTTTAATAAAAATGTAATTATTCATAATTTTTTTTATTTGCAACTTAATTGTATTTGTAACTTGTGAATTTTAGTTACTTCATGCAATGTAGAAAAAAACCACGAACTGAACACTTTTTGATTTGTTAAAATCTAAAAACATGTTGTTTTTAATAATTCTGTAAAATTTAAGAATTAAATTACAGCTCTTTTTTAGAGATTTGTTTTTAGGGATTAGGAAATTTGAGCATTTTGACTTTATTTCTTAACCAGATTCATCTCTAACTTTTCAATAACTTAAAGACACCTTTGACTTTTATAACTTCAATAACAGAAATACTAGAAATACCATATTAGAATACTTCAAAATATTCACCATCAAATATGCAGTCTGATGCATTTTATTTTTTAACTTTAAAAAAAAAGTTTCATCGCTAGTACATAGTGCATGTCTTTTAACTAGCCCTGGATCCTTTTGTGAGATAACAAAAAATATGCACACTAAATTTCAGAGTTCTAGATGAAAAGCATAATAATATATATCATAGGCATAAAAGAGTATTCACATTCATATAGCATTGAGGAAATCGAGGAAAAGGGCTTTAATCAAATGTGTTGCGAAAGATATAAGTATTATTATTTTTTTTTATCTAAGCCATTGATTTTAATAAATACAGAAGACATTTTTAATTTAGGTTGATTGAAAAGGCTTATATTATCTTAGAACAATAACTTCCTTGCAAGGGTTCATGGGCATCTTTAGAAATCTGTAAAAAGCTTTCTGTGAATCCATAAGAATAATAGAGAGAAACAAATCAACAAATTAATTTTTATTTTCATTAGCAAATAACTTGATCTAACATTTTCCTTCGTAAAGATGTTCACAATGTACTCCAATTCCAGGAATTATATTTGTCATTAAAAATAGAGAACTGAAGCTTTAATTATGTTTTTTTAATGCATGAAGCTAAACTCTTTATACTTGCATTTTTTTTGAGAAATTAAGGGGGATTCTTAGGAGCTATTAATTTTTTAGAAATTAACGTATATATTTCAAAAATTTATAATAATAAATAAAAGGAGATTATTGAGTATTCTCTGTATGCATATATATTATACATATACAAGAACAAAACGGTTTGCTTTTGGGGGGGGATTCATTTGATAATCTATCTTGAGGGAGGCACTGTCATGGTCCCTTTGAAAAGAGGCATTTATCATATTGACAAAAGAATCAATGGAAGAAAAAAGTTTCAGAGCATGTGTCTCAGGGAATTAAGGAAAATTCTTTGGAACAGAGATTTCTGGATCATACATTACCATAGATTCCATCAGATTCTATATGAGACGACAAATTAAATGAAAACAATGTTCCAAGAATATATTTAATACGACAATTAAAAAAGTATAAATGCGACTGAGAGTAACACTAAAACAAAATCATAAATGAATTTTTGTAGTAGTGTATTTAAATTGCTTACAATAATATTGCCAAAATGGCATTTCACAATAGCTTTGGTAACAAAATTCAAAATTATTCTTCTTTTACGTAAATATTTTATGACTTTATGCCGTAACTTTTGAGCTATAAGTATATGAAGTACTTAAACACCAAGAAAATATTCAAATATGTTTTTCTTAATGTCGCAAAGATCCTAGATAGTATAATAAACAAACACTTAAGAATAGGTTTTATGTTGGAAAAGCAGAAAATTATTTCTTGATTATAATGATAAAAGAACTTTATTAAGCATCAAAATTTTCTTCCAGAAAAAATATGAATGCGATTTTATACATACAAAAATAAAATTTCGTGAATTTTACAAACATTGTTAATTTACTCATGAGAACTTAATAATAATGTTCAAACTGTAGATTTTTGAACACTATTAATTATTTAAAAGAAATTTCGCTTTTTGATCATTATTGAAGTCTCCGCGTTAATAAATAATAATGTGATGTTTTTTGTTCCATGGATAAATTAAAATAAAATCAACCATGTAATTTTCAAATTATATTAAAATTGATTAAAAAAAAGAAAAAAAAGAACAAACCTTTATTGCCTTCAATGCGTCAAAAAAAGATTACTGCATTGATTTTTTATATGCTCTTTTGTATCTAAATAGATATGTTTATATCTAAGATCCCAAGAACATGAGCATGCACAATTTCGGTGTTTATTCAAGAAGTCAATTTAAATGTGTAAATATTTTAATTTAAAAGTAGTGAATTACATCTCAAATTATAAAAATCATCATGAAAACAGTGATTGACAAATGTAGCATATTTTTATGAATTTTTTTTTCTGCCACGAGATTTTTCTATAGTAAACAAAGTCAACAAATGTAATAAAAAGTAAACTCAATAAGTAATGTTTGTCACGGGCAGGTGTTTCTAATTATACAAGAACGAAAAAACTTATGATGCCTAAGTATTATTTTCTAATAAGCAGGTGAAATTTTTTTGTTAGTTTTAGAAATGACGTGTTTCGAAAAATAAGATTCAGAACAAATGTTTCTTCGAAGAATTTTATTTTTAATTTTAATTACTGCCGTTTAATCCAAAAATTTTGTTTAGTCTGGTATTTTGGACAAAATTTTAAAAATTACTTTTAATTTCACTTCTCCTTTTCCAATAATTGTTCTAATACTTTTATTGAGTGCATTTTTGCGTTTTTGTGTATGTGTGTAATGTTATTTTCATTACATATAACGGATATTTTAATGTCGTAGCTGAATTATTTGTGACTTATAATCGGCAAGCCCAATACGTTGCGAATTATTATTTTACGACAAAATTTAAAGATAGATGTTAAATTTTATTTGACCTTGTCCAAAGCATCACACACATAGAAAGAACTGAAATATTACAACCAATATATTAACACTAAAAACTTTTATCAATTTTTGATGCATTGATGTCAACCGACTTTTTTTACTCTTACACGCATCTTATGTGCATATATCCTACATATGGCCTCTATGCAAATAATACTTGTTCAGTATTTTATACGGGCTTCAAGTGCGGGCATGGGTATGGTATAATCCAATCGTAATGACTTTTCATAGTTGCTTTCTATTAAAAAAATTAGTATTTTCAATAGTCCGAATCTTATTAAAAATCCACACTGTGTTTTTTCTTAAGACCGGTTAAACTTTTGTTGTAATAATTTAATTTAAAAAATAAGAAAAAAATATGAAGAATATTTTAGACTTTGAAAATAAAAATACACTTATTTTAACGATATTGTATTATGTGACAGTATTCAATTTGTACCTTGAACGATTTCTCTTAAAAATTCATACAGAAAACTGTCAAAATTAAACAAGTTTTTTTTATTTTTTTTATTTGATGTTGTACACCGAACTGATGAGGTAAATGATATAATTGTTACAAGAGTGCTTAAAAGGGAGGAAAAAGGAAAAATGCGGTGTAAACATTAATTTATAGAACTAATTTCTATCAAATACATTGAAAAATAAAAACGTTATTAAGCCCTTAACTGCCATTTAAAAAAAATTTTTAGCCAGATAAAGAGAAATCTGCGCAAAAGTTTGCGCTACATTGTAATTACTTTAAAATTGTTTTTTGTTTGAAACTATTCGATATTTTTGAAATTTTTTATAGTTTATTAAATTATATTGTAACGAGTAGTGTGCGTAAAATTCTAAAATCCCCAAATTAAATTTTTGGAAGAAATATAATTAGTGATATTATCAGTTCAGATCTGTTATTGTTGCTCATGCCACCTGATCGGCAGTGCCAGATCGAGGCCCACGAAATTCAAGTTCAAATCTATTCAATTTAAAAGGTATATTTATTATTTTTATTTTTTTTTAAAAAAAGAACAATACATCGTAAAATCCATATAATTTGATGTAATGAAAATAAAACAAAAATAATTATAAAACTCTCAAGCATCATATGTGACTTGTGATTCAAAGCTCGAATACACATGAATAAACATGAGCTACAGACAACAGAGTTCACATATGAAAACTCTAAAAAAAAAAAGAAAGAAAGAAGGAGATTTGAAGAAATTCATCATTAAATGTACAGATTTCCCTCGATTCTTCCAGGGGAGGGGGAATCTCTCTCTTCTCAAATCACCTGTACTAGCGGTAGTAAACAAAACGCTGCAACATCATCTAAAGGAAATAACATCTGCTTTTCATTGTCAATAAAAGGAAATAAATAAATGAATAGAAGACGCAGGAAGTTTAGGAAAGGGGAAAAGGTTTGAGACGGGGGGATTATCCACACGCAAAGGAGAAGCAATTCTTTTCGTATTCTTGCAGCAAGTTATTTTTCTTCCTTCAAGTCGTGCGACGAGATTTATTTTCTGATTCAATGCGGACATTTCACTCAATTTCTTCATTTAAGACATTTCCGTATTAAAAAAAAAAGAGCACTAACCTATGTTTTGTAGGATAGGTATTTTTTACTATAATAATGCATTTTTTCTTTAATGTTTTCTTAAAAAATCATTGATTGCTGTAAAAGATAGATGCAGTCATTGAGAAAATTACATTATGTCTGCGCGTGTTATAGTACAAAGCTATCTTTTCATTGAAGTTTGTCTCTAGTTTATTTAAATTATTAATTGTCACTCGTGAAAAAACAGATACCTTTTTTTTTTCTAACGTTTTAGAGCTTTCTTTCAAATCTTGCACCAAAACTCTTAAATTATCATCTTACTATAAGAAGTGTTCTGTATACATTTAAAAATATTACAGCTTTATCTGTTAATATTTCGTCATGTTGTTTTACTAATTAGTTCTGTGCTAAAAAATTAATGAAGTTACTTTTTGATATGTCTGATACTGATTTTTTCGTCCTATGGAGCTTACATTTAAGAATATCGCAGTTTGGCTCACAAAGTTCAAAGCTGTAAACGCCATTAATTGTCAAATATTTTTAATTGGACATATTTCAAAAATAGCACAAATAAAGTAGGTAAATATAGATTTCTTTAAAAAAAAAAAGATGTGTAGAAAATTACACACACACATAAAAATACCGAAAGAGTATTTAAACCACTGCAGACAAGATTTCGTTTCTATAGAAAAATGTAACATTTTTTAGAATGCTTTATCATAGTTGATCAAAGAAATATAATCAGTAAAAGTCTTTATTTGTTGTGAATAAATCCATCCCCCCCCCCCGGAAGAGATCATCTACCAACCAGAAGATAAAGATAGGTTTAATTCTTCTTAATGCACTGTAGCTAAAAATTTTAATTTTGCTTCCATTTTTCTAGTTAGTGTGTAAGCCAGGGATTTGTGTAGGGAATGTTCCCTCCTCGGAACATAAAGAGAGAAAACTTATCAACTAATCCCTTATACTCAGGGAGGGAATAGACCATTTATTGTGACTTTTTCCATGAGCAAAAGATAGCACATCGCTATTACACAGAAAATAGCCAGTTCACTGAGTTTTGCACTGTAAATTCCCTCCACGCTATAATAACCCCCCTCCCCCCAGATCTTACACTTACTCTTCCAACTAATGGCTAACGCAGAAAAAGGACGGGAGTCATTGATGAAGGGAAGGGAGGGGGATCTTACCAACAACTCGAGCTTGAGAAATACTAATAAATCATGAAAAATCTCTGTCCATCTTCTTCCATTAAGCAGGAACTTTTCACTAACTCCGGGAAGGCTTCTCCTACCGTGCGAGTGTCTTCGACATGACTGTGAGCGTCGGAATTCTAAGATTTAAGTTTGTAAGCGCCTCTGTTGGTTTTAAAGTTCAGAATGCGTTACTTATTGGTTATTGAAGTTACTTAAAAGGTATCTGATGTTATAAATTATAAAAGGGATCTATCTGTATTTTAATATTATATATACGTATTAGTCATGCAATTCAAGAAAATGTGTTATCTTTTTAAAAAAAAATTATAAGTTCTTTTTTAGTGCTTCAATTAAATTAAGCTATGACTAACGACAGACGTACAACTAGCCATTTGCCACAATGAATTTCGTAGGCCTCAAACTCACACCGTCAATCAGGTGGCATAAGCAACAACAACGGTTAAATTTTCACTTTCATCGTATGGTAATTTAATTTACCTGTATGAATATTAAGAGGCAACAGACTTTTTAATCAAGGAGCTTTTTTTAATATAAATTATTTATTTGTGAAATATTAAACATGATTTGCTAAGTTATTAAATAAAGAATAAGGATATATTTTTTGATGGAAAAAATAATCGTATTAAGCTTGAGCTTTAATAGCTAATTCAACCACCAAATTAGCAAAATCTCCAGTCTTCTTCAAATACAGATTTAAAACAGAAAAATTTCAGAAACTTTTATGTAATAGATATTTTCTTCAGAATCTTTTAAATAAAAGATAATGACGATAGAAGAAATAAAGCAAAAAAAATAAAATCATTACATTAACATGATTTAAATACATTTTGCTGTCCCAAATTAACCACTTAGCTATTTTTAGATATCCATTTTTTCTAAGCAAAAAAAGGGGAGGACAGAAATTTAGTATATGTTAGCTTTTAGACATGTGAAATTTATTCCTGCTTCGAACTCTATAATTAAACAAAGGTCCGACTGATTCCCATAGATCTCCGCTCTGATACTCTTTGCACGATGGTTTTTAAATGTTAAATGCAACAATACTTCTCCACTCCTAGCTTATGCGCCTAACGAATAGTATAAAACTCCCTCTTTTTCCACCCCTCAGCATTTTCAGTTTGCCATAAATCACGCATGTAGTACAGACATATACACGCGCGCGCGCTTATACTTACTTTCTCCCTCGGTACTGTTCCATGATGAAGAAAAATGTTCCAAAAATTCAATACACATCTCACGCTACCACACCGTCTGCAAGAGAGGAGGGCGGAGGGGACAGTATAAAGAGGAAATAGTCGAGATAACGTGTGGCCTCTCAAAAAGCGAGTTAGATTTTGAGTAGATGATGGTGAAAGCCAAAAAATAGAGGGGGGCTCATACTAGTAGTATATACTGCGTAATGTTTTACATGACTTGTACAAAATCCCTTTTTTAAATCTCTGTGGTTTCAGTGGAATAGTCATCAGCATGGAGGGTCGTTCACCTCGTGTTGGGCAGCGCGTCGATCCATCAATAGCTGAAAGTTCCGGGTATTTATTAAATTAGGATTTCAGATTAGAGAAAAAGAGAGAGAAAAAATTCGGAGATAACTATCATCAGGGGAGAAGAAACGCTCAAAATTACTTTAATCCCTTTCCGAATAGCAGTTATATTAATGAAATGTACCGATGCTGTTGTAAAAAGAGAAATAAATTGCGTAGAAAATAATTTAAAAAATATTACCATTCTTGGGTTATTTGCTTGTATTTGCAAAAATACTTTTAAAAGTTTAAGACTGAATTTTGTAAAATTATCTTTTAATTATTTCCTTTTTATCTTTTCTGGTATAAAATAGTTAAACAAATAATAATTTGTAAATACAGCGCTAAAATTGTTCTATTTCATAAAATGAATGTTAATAGAGTAACTGAAAATATTTTTAAAGTTCCTTAAAAATATTTTTTTATTCGAAAAAACGAAAATAATTGCATTAGGTGTAAATAAATTGAAATTATTAATATTTGATAAATTTATCTTATCATCATTAAAAAAAACATTTAGTCTTACATCGAATAATTTAATATAATAAATGGTGACTAATAAATGATGGTTTAAATTTCAAATATTTTCGAAGTCACTGTCTAGCGTCTAACGAAAAAAAATATTGATGTTGAAATTATCCCCAAAATCTTTTGTACATTGGTTAATAACAGTTCATTATGCATTAAAGTTTTAATACTGCAGATATTTCGTTACCTTCATTTTACGAATTAATTAGAGAACATTAATGGCCTGTAATATTCTCTTTCTAGTTGGCGAATATATTTATATTTAAGAAAAGAATATTT
>BMAV01000420.1:962767-980575 GCA_019973955.1 Trichonephila inaurata madagascariensis
CGTCAAATGTACAAGAGCCTGAACTAAACGCGAAGCACATTTTCAGACAGAAAAATGTCTCAATTTTTATGAAAAATTTGCAGCATTGTAAATCATACAAATTTCAAAATATTTTATAAATAATCAAATTTATTTTAACATGTAAAGAGATAGCTCATTTCACATTCGGTTATAGAAGAAAAAAATGCGAAACACATTTCATCCCTGAAAAGATGGACCAATTCGAATAAAAACGAGCAGTATGATAAAATACGTGTGCTGCTTTCAATAGAATAGCGAAGTCAGAAAATTAACATTTTAATGTTGGAATACTCTTTTAACTGAACAAATATTCCAAGCCTGAGTCTTGTTATTTAACGTTACACGAAAGCAGGCTTAAATATAATAACCTAATAACATATTTAAAAGGTGCTACATTAAAAAATTAATCATATTTGCAGAAGCTGCAACAAAGTAAGGAAGGAAAACTGGGTTTAACAAATAAAAACAAACTAGATTTGAGTGAGGAAAAACTGCATCCTCAACTGATTAATCATCGACAACTAGGATCTAAAAAAAAAGCTGAATCAGCAAACCTTTGGAGGCCTGTGTGGAATATTGGGCCAATGAACCTGTACACCAGATAATTTCTCTTTCCTCCTTCTTTTCCACCAATTCTTTCCTGATAATCGGCCCCAACAATAACTCTGTCTGTTATTTCACGCGAGCAATAACTAGAAACATTAATATGATACTGAGTAATGACACGAACAAATAACGGGAAAAGCGAATTTCCGTGTTCCTCCACCCACTTAAGTCGGGCGAATCTCTTGCATGATTCTCTGTTTTCTGGCCGTGAGCGAAGAATCACATATTCTTTATTGGCATTGATCACAAGCAGATAGATTACATAGTTCGTTTTTCAGTTGAGAGCAGAAGTGGTCTCTAGATTGGAACTACCGTAAAATCCCTCGTATAACGCGCACTTACAATACAAAAAATGAGATTGAAATTTACGGGTGCGCATTATACGCCGGGTATAAAAATGATGGTTTTAAAAATAAAAAAAAGACATGAGCATTAAAAAAACTAGACTTCAACGTAGATCGAAACACTGTTTATTTAAGGTATCCGACTACGTGCGGAACCGTGATTTTGCAAAAGCGTATAAATGGATAATATTGATGATATTTAGTGTCACTTAGAATAGAAAATGTATATAAAATTGTTTTAAGAATAGTATTACAATAAAAAATTATTTAAGTATACTATTTTGACAAAAAATGAACATAGAATGATCCATTTTCAAAATATTCTCCTTTTGTGAAAAATGCTTCTATTATTATAATATTTTGGCTGTAGACCTACCTGTTTGTAGACCTATGTACAGAGGCTCAACTAGAATTTTTGAAATATGTAACTTAGAAGTGGGCTTATCCATGTTTTACGACAATAGAGGGGAGAAATTTTAAGAAAAAAACGCCGATCATTATTTCAAATGGTTGTAACTCTGAAAATAATGTGAACTTTTCAAAAATCATAGTTGAGCCTCTGTACAGAGGTCTGAGCTATATACAGGCAAAATATAATAATAGAAGTATTTTTCACAAAAGGAGAATATTTTGAAAAAAGGTTATTCTAAGTTAATTTTTTTGCCGAAATATTGTATTTAAATAATTTTTTTTGCCAAAATGTCCTTAAAACTATTTTATACATGTATTCTAATCTAAGTGACATTAAATATCATGAAAATTATTTATTTATGTGCCTTTTTAAAATGACGGTTCCGAACGTAGAACATCTTAAAGGAAATGACATGCCTGATGAATTCAAAAGGTTGTAATTGTAGAAGCATACTGTTTTTTAAAAATCTTGGTATAATATCTTCAATAAATGACTTCAAAACATAAAAGAATTGTACACGTACAATTTAAGTTCCTTCTTGAAAAAAGGGTTGCTCGTTATTCAGCGAATATACTTAAAAATTAAAAAATGCAGCTTATAAGTATAGGTGCGCGTTATACGCCGGATTTTACGGTACACGCATACACATTCCCTATAACTTTAATCATTTTCTTCAAATGATCTAATATTATAAAAATCTTTTTAGTCTTTATTAAAAATGGAGTTTGGAAAGGGCATTAATTAATTCGTTTTACTCTTACTAGAAAAATAAACAAATGTATTCATCAATATTGATTTTTTTAAAAAGAAATCCCTTATACTTTTAGACTGTAATTTGTTACTAGTTATTTTCACAATTAAAATTGCAAAAAATACTATATTGCATCAAAATTAAAAAGTAAAATTTTTATCTTGAAATATTATTTTAAATTATGTAAACAAATTATACTCGTATGACAAAATTATAAATATTATGAAATATTAAATCAACATTTTTTATTTCAAAGAAAGTTAAGATGCTTAATTGTGTTTGAAAATATTTACGAGCTTAGGTTTTTATAGAACTATTCAATAAATAAGCAACAGGACTTGAATTTATGATTTAAAGTTTAATAAATTCATTTCTCTATCTGTTAAAAGTAGTAGCAGTTGAAGTTTTAAAGAATTGCGTGTATTAAATTACAACATTTAACAACAACAACAAAAAAATATTTAAACTTTTTTAAATTATACATTTTAAAGTATAAGAAATATAGTATTATTATTGTGTTAGTTTAGTTTCTAAAACATTTACATCCAGTTATATTTTTATTTAATGAAACAAATCGTAACAAAATTGTTATAAATGTTTTTTCATTCATTGAGTTTTAATATAATATTTTTAAATAAGCACAAATTCAATTGCAAAAATATTGGAAAAAAATATAAAGTTAGCTTCATTATATAAATTTAAATCATAGTAAAGATTGAAAGACGGAAATTTTAAGAAAAATCAAATAAAATCGATGTTATTTAATACATTTTTTTTCACTTTGCGGCCTCCCCTAGTTATCTAATAAAATTCTTTTAGTGCGAAAATAAAATTTTATGATATAGTAATGTAACCCAATTCTAAGATTATAAATTCCAGTAAAATGGTATAAAAAATTGTACAATTTTGTATCAGTATAAGTTATTATATTTTTATTTTTAGTTGAATTTAAGTACTTTTTTATTACTTTATGTCATATAATTTTGTATTTATGCCTAACATTTTTCTCTCTATAATCCAAATACTAATAAACTGATTAAAAAATGTACCATTAAACTTTTTAAAAAGTGTTCAATACCAGAACAATAAAACAAAAAGCTTTAATTTATTTTTCACATTCAAATCAGCTATATAGCAGCATTTTAATTTCAATGCCAGTTTTGTGCATTTTATGCTATTTTCCATTTTGAAATTCTACATCTCATTTTCATGCACAGCTTTTGAGCATAAGTGTGTGGGTGGGGGCTTTGAGATAAAACTACACCGGTCCAATGAGGGAAAGGATGAGGTCATTTTTCCCGAGTTTAATTTTATTATGCGCCATCTTGTAACCTCCTCCCATCATCTACCCCCATTCTCTTCTGACACCGGTGGGGATGGGCGGGGAAGGTTTGAGGATTTATGTATTTTTCTTTCCAGTGGTATTCCAATAGAAGCAAATGGATTTAAAAATCGACATTTCATATCACTCAGGTACTATGAATTTATGGAAATTGTGAGAATAATGATGCGGACATAGAAAAAATTAAAAGTCCTTTTGTAGCTGAACAGTGCAACGTTAATATTCACAAATAAACAAATAAAAATAGAAAAAAATTAATGTATTGTTACTGCTGTAGGGTTTTTTTGTTTTTTGTTTTTTTTTTTGAGAAAAATGTGATATGCATAAAATTATTCTAGAAATGAATAAATAACTTTTGTATGTACAATTTTGCTGTGAAGATGTATCGTTCACGCTATGAACTTTCTCTTAACACACATCAAATATTTTAGATTTTAATTTTTATTTTAAGGAGCAGAGTAATTTGTACAGTAAAATCCAGCTTTAACGCATCTTTTTAACACAAAAAATAAGATCGAAATTTACGGGTGCGCGGGTTTGCACGTAGTATAAAAATGAGAGCTTTAAAAATAAAGAAAAAGTTGAGCATAAAAAAAATAAGACTTCTACATATATCGAAATAATGTTCATTAAAAAAAAAATTACCTTTCGAATGAACTTAAAGGGTTGTAGTTCTAGAGGTATACTTTTTTTCTTCCTAAAAGGAATAATATTTTGAATACATGACTTTAAAACATAATAGCATTGTGTACGTGCATTTCAAGTTTCTTCATAAAAAAGCGGATGAACGAAAAATGGCGAATATATCAAAAAATTAGAAATTGCAGCTCGAAAGTATGGGTGCGCGTTATTAGCTGGATTTTACGGTATTTAAAAAGTATGTTTGTTCTTCGAATATACATAATTTTTATATGCATTGAGCTGGGAAGAATACTTGAATGCAAAATTTGATTTTATACAAGAATTATTACAGTGTTATATAAATGAAAGAAATATTGAGCATTTACAAGTAATTCTCGCTGGTACGAGTAAATGTGGCTATCATGTAATTTGTCAGGATGGAAAACTATCAGCATTATTTGTACGTGCAATCACACTAATGTATTCAGTAAACGTAATACAAAAACAATGAGATTTATAACGTTTTAGAAAAATTTAGTACTCTATAATATTACATTTTTGTCACGATGTATTAAAGCACACTTTTCTTAAATTCTTTTCAAGGAAGACATCATTTCTGCTTTCCTTAGAAAATATAATTTAAGCCTTTTTTTATGAATTTAATTTCTTTTAATATCATTGTACATTTAATCCAAAAATATTCTCTTAACAAGAAGTATAGAACATTTTTTAAGGATTATATCAGAGATCTGTCAAATATCAAGGGTATTAAATAAAAACTTTTCAGAAATTACTATAAAAATGTAATTGTTACCAATTCAGAACTGCGAAATTTGTATTTTATTTTAAAGCGAATTTATCTATTGCCCACTTAAGATTTTTACTGAAATCTTCGAATTATTCTTTGAAATAAACTAATTAATTCGTGATATTCTTTTCTACTCAAGAAGACCAAGCATCATACTTAGTAGGGGTTTAGAGCTTTGAAACCGAAATAAGTGATATATTTTGGAGTATCAAATGAAAATTAAAGTACCATTTGCTGATATTAAATCAAAAAATTCTTTATAAACAATTAATTTATGGTGATCTAAGTGGAAAGTGGTTTTGAAAACTAGACTAAGAGGACTATGTTCTACAAAGTTTGAGCAAAATTCAAAAATTCATTTAATAATGAATGTTTCAATTAAAACATCATTTAAGACTTTAGAAACATGGTTTTATGCATCTAAGTATTTCTGCTATTACTCATTTAATAAATTCAACTGATACTTCCATTGATTTGGATAAATGGGCATGTTAAGATATGGAAGGTCTTTGCTCTTGCGGAAAATTTTTTTTATGACATTTTTCACCTGCAGTCTTTTTTTCCCCCTTCCTTCTTCGTCTCTGGAACTCTTTTATTGCTAACTTTCACTGCCACGGTCAAGGCTGATCCGACTCCTGGGAAGAAACATGTTGACCTTGAAGTAGGTTATTGACAGCATTTCTTTCCCGTTGTCTGCTTTACACTCAGTGGAGGAGAGAAGAGGGAGCATGAAAAAGTAAAAAAAAGAAAGAAAACTTTTCCTCTTACGTAATTTTTTTTCTTTCCGTCTCTTTTCTTCCTTATCGCGATTTTTTTTTTCAAAACTTTTATGCGCTTCCGACACGTGGCTTCGGCAGACAATCAAAAAGCCTCTTGTATTAATTTGGATAAAGAAATTTATATTATAAATCACTGCTATAATGTATAACACTGACATATATTTCATTATGCATTGTTCTAAAAACTCCATCGCATTTAATTATTTACGTGAAATAAAAAGAAAGCGTTAATTCTTCTAATAAACTACGACGAAGAAACCGTGCTATTTACCTAGATATTTTAATCAAAACACAATACTTAGTTAAAGAATAATCTAACATATTTTAATCAAAGATTGAAATTTATTTATTTATTTTTATAATTTAAACTTAAGACTAAGAATATGCCTATTATATTGGTGAACTCTCATTTTAAAACTGAAAAATGTTGTGTTAAGGAATTAAATTAATTAATGTACCGTCATAAATGTACCATAAAAATATTGAATTTGTAAAAGATTCTCACCTTCTCTTTTTTTTATTTGCGTAGTAGTAAAAAAGAATTTCATGGATAACTAACTTTAAAAATACCTTATTGAAGAATTGGGGTTTTAGACTCGTATTACAATGAAATAAATTTTCTTCGTTGAAAACAATCTAATATCCCATTATTGATTTGTTTAATTAACGTAGAACTAGAACAGTGAGTGAATTGGGACTGATAACTAGATGCAGGCCTCTTCAATGTTTCATCCAGCTTTACTGGAGATATGACAGGTTCCCTTTTTTTAGTATGCAAACATTTCCATATAAATCTGAATTTGCATCTTTAATTAACAGAATTGGAATCGAACAATTACTTCAAACAGCAGATTCTCAATATTTCAAGATCAAAGTTCTATAAGTCTGTTAAAATCAAATTCCCAAATATGATATCACACGATCAGAACGCTGTGCCTTAATTTCCTTCGTCTTGCATATGTGAAAAAGTGTTTTCTATAATAAAAATTAGAGAGGTTAAAATAGAAAAAAAGATTTGTCCATAACTGTGTACTAAAGATGTAAGAGGAGGTCTGTTGGCTAAGAAACTCATAATTTAGAACGATAGTGAAGAGACAAGAAGAATATCTGGAATAGTACAACTTCGTTGTTCTTAACTTGGATACTACTTCAAATGAGAACTTTGAGTTTCAATTCCATTTCATGTGTGTTAGCCTCATCATTTCACAGGCACAGTTTGAGGGGGGGAGGGAATTGGGAATCGAACTAGTGTGTACTCAACACTTCTTATGTGATTTAAAAATAATACGGTTCATGATAAAAGGCTTTGTTCTCCACTCTTTTTTACACAGCTTAAGATTATTTATTTTGCACACACACACACACACAAAAAGGAAAAAATTCATTAGTTAACTGCTAGTTTAATTTGTACGTGTATAAACTTGGTGCAAATCTTATAATCGCCTTAAAATTCCAATAAGATCTGAAGATTTGTTTAACTAGATATCAAGAATAATCTAACGAGTTTTCAAAACTAAAACCGCAAAATAAATAAAAGAAAAAATATATATTTTCTGATTTAAAAAGTCAATGCTGTAAAACAGGAAATAACTCGACTCAAAAGTTATTAACAGACGATTAGAGCTTAGCGAATGCGACAGGTCTTTATAGCGTGAACAGAAATTTCGATTTATATCGACAAAAGCAAATACGCTTATTATCTGTAAGAAATGATGAATAACTAATTAATATTGTTTTTGCTTATTTTAATTCAAAGTTGGGACCTTTTCTCAAATATTTCAGTATAAATACACATATCTAGAAAATTGAATAGAGTTGATTTTTTTCATCACTTTTTAATACTGTTTTTCTAATCAAATATATTTTTAAATTTTTATTCGAGGAAAGTATTTGACGTGTAAAAAAAAAAAGTTAGATGTAACTTGATATGAATGTCAACAATCATAGGATCATAGGAACACTGACTGGAGTTTTCTAAGGAGTTAAATTTCTTTTACTACTCGTGTTATATTTATAATAAAATTTTCAATAAATATGTTAATGTATAGCTAATATGTTAATATAATGTAAAGTTGACAATAATATTAGGGGTATAACATTAAAACATTCAATAAAAAAAAATTAAGGTAATTTTATGTAATCCATAACAAAAGCCTACATGAAAAAGTATTATCTTTCATGCTATTATTTCTATTTACTTATATACTTTAAAAGAATGTATTTTATTCAGAAAATAATAATAAAAAAACAAACAAAAGCAAGATGGATGCAATTAAAAGATAACAAATGACTCGTCTATAAATAGCTATAATTTTCTATTAAAAATATGAAACAATAGCTTTCAAATATAGGAAGACGTATTTTAAATCTTTAATTGCTTTTTTATACTTTTTTTGATAAGAAGAAAATCGGCCAAATTTCATGAGTTCGTTCAGACAAATTAAAATTTAATTTTTGAAAGAATGTTTACAATACTTTACAATGATTAATTTGTGAAAAAGTATAACTATAATTCTACCAAAAAAACATGTATAAATATAATGAAAATTGAGAGGGCGGGGGTGCCCCAAGGCCCTTGATTTTTTTCCGATTGATCATAATCCTATGAATATAGAAGGTAAAATTTGATTAAGTATTTGTTGTAAATGATTTATTTTATTAATTAATGTTAATTATTTTTTATTGTTTTTTTGTTCCCGAAAATCGTCAAAATCAAAAGGAGCATGATATAAGAATGGTGAACTTTTGACCCTGATGCGGGCCCCCCCCCCCCTTGAAAAATTCTTGTGTGCGCAACTGTCAGAAGCAAAATTAAAACGGCAATGAAAAATTCTTTCAATACAGAATTTTAAAAATGTTATGGGGATTTTTAGAGAACTGAATTTTAGGGGGTAAGCGCCAACATCTATACTATCAGCGAAGAATGATAATCGAAAAACAATGCAAAATATCATTCCATTTGGGGAGCAAAGATGGTTAGTTGGAATCTATGGCCCTGAATCCTCTTGGGACAAATAGTGTCAAACACATGTTTTGAAATCATTCGATTAATAAATTAAAAATAAGCCAAACCTTGCTTTATATAATGTCTACAAACTATTTAAAATTAAATTAGAGAAAAATCAATGCCATGTGTAAAAAAAAAATAAAAACTTATGAATGGTACAAAGATGTACAAATTTTTAGTATTACCATTTAATAAACTACCAACATGAAGTTGTCTATGGGAGAGCAACAAAGACTTTTTGAAAACAGCCTAACGATTTGAAGAGATTGTCCTTGTGAGTATTGTTGGTATGCATAACAAAGCTGAGAGAAATTGGGAATTAAAGTTACGTGCGAAAATCATCTCATGAAAGATGTTAAAAAGGGGGAGGGGGAGGAGGGTCTCAATTTTTATTGTAAGGAAAACTAGAATTCTTTTTGCTTCTAGTACAGTTTAAACTCTTTCTTGAGCTCTAAGTAGAAATATTTTAAATACAACTTTAAAAAAAATGTTCACATCTGTCTAAAAATCGTTCGTTAACCTCAAAAATTTAAATTTCGAAAAAAAAAAAAAAAAAGAAAAAAAACACGTAAAAAAGTAAGTTATTGATTTTATAGCTTTGAAATTTTACACAAATATTAATTCGAAACAAATAAATATTTTCAAGAAAGTTTTTGTTTAAAAAAAAATGTGTAGAAAATACTTAGAATTTAAAATGCTCACGAATTTTCATTGTTCACCAGTTCAAACTTTCCCCGTGTAAATGCTTATGAAAATCTAATCAAATTTTTAATAAAGATTCTTTTATAATAGTAATAACAATATAATCAAAATGTACAAATAAATTAGTTATAGTAGGATCAGTAAATTTTTTTAAAAAGAAGGATCTTCAAACTCGATTATTTTTAATTTTAAGAAGATTGAGAAATTCCTGCTCGAAGTGATCCCTTAAGCAGAAATGAGTCATGTGATGAATCCTGAAAAATCTCTAGGATGCACTAGCGCACACAAAAATTTTTCAAGGGGGGTGTCCAGGGTCGAAAGTCCACCATTTTGGTATTATGCTCCGATACGCCGCCCAACATATTCTTTTGATTTTGTCGATTTTCAGGAACAAAAACAATACAAAATTAAGTTTTGAATAAGTAATTAGCATTAATTAATAAAATTAATTATTAATAACAAATACATAATTAAATTTTACGTAATGTATACATAGGATTATAACCAATCGAAAATAAAATCAAGGGCTAGGGGGGGATGTCCGGACCCCTAGGACACTCCCCTTGTGTGCACCACTGCTAGGATGCAATATCTAAGGTATCCGACAACGTTCGGAACCATGATTTTGAAAATGCGTATAAATGAATAAATATTTTGATATTTAGTATAACCTGAATTATATACAGAATAAGCATATAAAATGGTATTAAGAATATATCTACGATAAAAAATTACTTAAATGCAATTTTTTGGCAAAAAATGAAGACAGAATGACTTATTTTCAAAACATTCTCCTTTTATGGAAAATGCTTCTACAGTTATCATATTTTGTTTATATATAGATAAGACCTCTACATAGCCTGAACTAAAATGTTTGAGGAATTCACATTATTTTCAGAGTTACGATCAATTAAAGTAATCACCGATGGTTTTTTTTTTTTTTTTTTGTTAAAATTTCTTTGTGTTCAAATGTATTAAAATATGAATAAATCCATTTCCAAATAAAAAAAAAAAGTAAAATATTATTATTATTATAGAAATATTTTCCATAAAAGGAGAATTTTTTGAAAATATGTCATTCTTTCTTCATTTTTTGCCAAAAAATTACCTTTAAGTAATTTTTCCTTGAAATAATATTCTTATAAGAATTTTATATGTGTATCTTAATTCAGGTGATAATAGATATAAAAAAAAATTATTCATTTATATGCTTTTTAAAACCACATTCCGACGTAGTCGGATACCTCAACCAATAAATCGTCCGGACAGAATACTTGTTTCAAAAGCATTGGGAATGAATCTCTCAATGGATAGTCTGGCTCAATTGCACCAAAATTTGTGAAGGCTTGTCGGCATTTCAAAAGATTTAAAAAACACAGTCAGACAAGCGAAGTCCTCCTTGGGATCACAAATATGAGATGGGTAGTTGATCCATTTGTCATCATAAGTGAAACCCTTGCAGTTGTCCTAATAATGGATGATGTAATTGAGTCAGTCTGCCGTGTTCTATAGCTGGATTGTATGTTCCCATGGACCAAATAAGAAATAGGAGAGTAAAAGGAGGAGCCATCACCATAAATTGGGAATACTCGTCAAAGGGAATATATATTGTTATTTAATTGCTCAAGCATTTGTTCTATTATTAATAAAAAGTAAGGAAACCTTAAAACAATATAAGCAATCAAATTCCATATAAATAAGAAAATGCAGTTCATAAAATAGTTATAAACATAAAAGTGGAATAGTTTCTCGCTGAAAATAAATGAAGTAAAAAAATCATTTAAAACAAACACAATATATGTAGGTTTATCTTTAATAAAATTGCCATAGAAATGCACAAGCATGAACTGAAAAGAATTATAACTTGGTTTTAACAGAACAACAAAAATAGAACTGTTAATACCGTCTTTGTTGCCAAAATAAATTTTAATCGTTAAAAAAAATTTAGATAATTGAATTATTAATTCTACTTCAAAGAACGAATAAAAGAGCAAACATAACGATAATCTACGAAAAATCGCCTCAAAATATACTATTTTAAGAAGAAAAGAAACAAATTAAAACGAATTTTGAAAAAAAATTATTTTTACTCCATCATCGTTCAGAGTTTCATCATACCAAATTTCATTCGTCTAGATTTTTTCGGTTTTTTTTTCAAACACATACACGTACAAACTCTTCCTTTTATCAGAATAAAATCATACATGTTTCAAATAAAAGAAATTTAGGGATGTAACATATTACCTCACGAAAGAACAAACATTTCAGATTAAAAATATTCGAAGTAATATTAATTAATTATTCGTCACTACATATTGTTAATAAGGGCATTTGTTCATCGTGTGACGAGTCAAAATCTGTGTCCTCACTATAAAGATTACCACGTTCCTATATCATTTGATTAAATGAAGATTTCCGTTCGGTAATGGCATTTTCAGTAGATAAGCAACTTTTTTAATTATTTTGTGGTGCTGACTATTTATCAGAAAATATTTTTAACAAAACATTTTGCAAGTATTTTTTGTATATAATTTCTAACGTCAACCCCACTAAACTTATCTTCAGGTCTTGTTAGAATTTAAAGCGTCTTTCTTGCTTAGATCAATGATTTAAAAAATATTTTCCAGATTTGTATCAATTTTAAGAATCTCTGAAACAAAACTAGAAGGTAAGTAATGAATTTCGTCCACATAGTATTATGGTCGTGCGTACTATGGAATTAGGTGAACAAAGTTACCCTTATATGAGGTAAACTGATCAATGATCATAATTTTAGCAAACTTACACCATTAATATGTCTTCCTTACAATTATAGAGTTTCCCTAACGTGAATTCATGCTGGCAGGAATTTCTATGGTATAGTCGGTTCTCTACTCCTACAAGAACTCTATTTACAGGTCACGGAAAAGAAAAGACGACCCTTCCAAGACTATCAATATATGCTCTAAGCCAGTGATTCCCAAAGTGGTCTATATCGACCCCCAGGGGTCTATGACGACCTTCAAGGGGTTCACTTCAGCGAAAAAATAGTTTAGGGGTCCATAAGGAGTAAATGGAGGTCTATGATAGTGGTTCTTAATAAACCATTTCGGGACTTTAATCTCAAAAGAAAATTTAATCAGTTTATCACACTTACTTTATCTTAACAGATTTATTTACTAAATTTAATGAGGCTAATGTGATGTTACAAGGACCATCATTTCAGCGTTTCTTGCCAAAATTAAGCCAAGGTGTATAATATTGTATGTAATGAATTTTTCCAGTTTCTCAATTTGTCACAGACAATCTGCCAGAAAAATGACGTTTTGAAGTTTAACATTTAAATGCCCTTTATTTAGATTTTAAAACTAGGTTTGAGAATGCTTTGATTATGGTAATACCTCAATAGGCAATGAATTAATATGGTCACAAAGAGAAACTAATCGGAAGAAGCACTAACGAAGATCTTAAAGTAAAGTTTGGAAACGGATCTCTGCAATTCTGGAAACACCAGATTCAAACCTCCCATTAAAAGTGTTTGTTTGTTACTTAGTTCATTTATGTAATAATTATTTTATGCTTTAATTAAATTTTAATTTAATTAATTAATGTGTGTGTGTGTGTGTCTTAAGTTTTAAACTCTATACTTCAATATAGTTAGAAATTTAAATCTTTTAAAGTAATTAGTTCTCTACCAGCTGTCAGAAAGGCATTTAAGTTAATAAATTTGCAAAAAAATTTCAATATTAGGTAAGTAGTGGTCTACCTCCAACTGAAAAACATGGCAAGGGAGTCTACGAGACGAAAAAGTGCAGGAATCTGTGCTCTAAGCGATTACGGTCTAGAGATCTGGCAGGTCAGTCCCTTTAACGATCATGTTTCTTTTCCAGAAATTCTTCGGGCCCTAGACAACTATTTTCATTCATAACAAGTAATATATATAAAAAAAATTAAGTCTCAATTCCTACTTAGATCAACAAAGAAAATTTTTATTTTAGCTACTTTTTATTAAATAGTTACAATTAATATAAATATACATATACATGTGACAGAATCACAATAGTAAGTGGTCATTAATTTTTATTAATTATCATTAAAGTATCGTATTGTCATCCAAAACAATCGTGTGTATAAAATTTTAGTTCAACTCAATGCTTTAAAACGTGAGAAAAAAACCTTTTCAAGTTTTGACACAAGTCGCCAAAAGGGTCGTTAAATCGCCAAAAATGATGCCAACGTGGCTGTATTTGTAATTCTTTAAATAATTAGTTTTAATCAATTAATAATTATTCATTATAATTAAATTATTGTATTGTCATCCAAAAAAATCCTGTATATAAAATTTCAGCTCAATGGAGCGCTTTAAAATGTATGTTATTAACGATTGAAAATTCCACCAAGATAAATAAATAAATAGAGATCGTGAACTAATAGTAGGAATTGAAAAAGGAAATAGGTGCACTTGCACCTCTGAAAAGGCAAACATTGAGTCTCAAGGATTCGTTCCTTTATTTTGCAACAGTCAAAGACATGGGTGTTAGTACTCCCGTGAAATAAGATGCCTGCCTAGATCATCAAATTTTCCGCTTCCATTTTTGTCTCTTTGATGTTGGAGGACATGTAGCTGATTTCTAGTTGCCGGGTTTCATACACGTTTTTCCCTTCGATTAGCCTCTGAGAAGTATCTATGGTGTTGTTGGTTTTGAAATTCTCGTATAGTGTGAAAAAACCCAGAAACCACGACGAAAAAAAGAAACATTTTATTTAAATAAATTTAAAAAGTTCTAAAGTACAGGATATGGTGAAAATCAAAGCATCGATTAAATGCTGTTTGTTTCGATTTGATTTGAGAAGTGAGGATTATTCTCAGTAAGGAATTTCCCGAATAATGTTTACGTGATGCTTTAGGAGGATATTGTAAGGATAATTGGGACAGTAGCTCACACAATGTCGTTCCAAAAAGATAAGCGAGTTTTTGATATTCGATTAGGATTCCTTTATTCATATCGCTCCTCATTTACACTTTCCCAATATATATTTTCAATTCAACTCAATGAAGATATTTTAGAGTTTCCAATGTCTGCATATCTCTTGACTATCAATACTGCAACGAACCACGGTTCGAGACTAGGCTCCTTTCAGACGAAGGCAAGCCGAGAATCTGTGATAGGACAGTTTATCATTGATTTCTGCTTCAATGCCGATGTTCCCTACATCATGGTAAACTGGTTTTTCTGCGCACGTAAGTGAAAGGACGTAAATAGCAGATCCTCTTGCAAACAAATTTCTCTCTTATGTTAGGCTTGAAATTTGAATTCCGGTGACACTAAGACGTCCACCAGACAGCTGTTGTACTTCTCACTGCAATCAACAAATATCAACATTCATTGGTGACAGAACTCGTAATTTTGAACCATGGTCAAGTGTCGATGACGAAATCCGAGAGCTGGCATGAATCCATTTTAAATACATACTTACTTCTTCTCGAGTTATTCATTGTGACTCGTGGAACCCCTGGGTATGCCTCATGGAATCCCAGGGTTCCGCGGAACACAATTTGGGAACTACTGCAATAGAGGAATCTTTCGTAAATGACCTATGTGTTAGAGATTTGTAATCAAAACTTCTGTACCTGATATAAACTAGAAATTTAGATAAAACTGATAGAACTCAATTTTAGTTGATTGGTTATTTTATCATCATACTTTTTTGATCGAGTTAAATTTTTGAAAAAGAAATTATTTAAACACAGGTAAAATAAAAGAAATAAACTATGTAATAAATATAGTGTCCTGAAAACTCGGCACTCGATAACCCGGCAGTCCGGATAACTCGGCCACACCCTTGCAGGTCAAAAACCCCCACTTGCAGACCTGTTCCAGAATGATACTGAGCAAGACATTATGTCCGATATAGAAATTATTGCTGCTGTCACAATGAAAAAATTCTGAAAATAATGAAGACGTCAACGTTGAGAATACAGTACAAACTCCGAAAATATCACATAGTAAGGGACTAAAGTCTGTATTTTGAGCAGTAAAGTGCGTCGGTAATGGACTTACGGTTCCTTCATTGTCTTCATGATGAAACAGTAAAACGCAGAGTGCAGTACGAAAGGAAACAGGACACTATGCATTACTTTAAAAGAAAGTAGCAATTTTTTTTCAAAGTCGGCTACTTAATTTTCATTATAGATGCACACAGTCATAACTTCATAAAGTATTTTTCTGAGGTGTGTCTGATCAGGAATATTACTGTATGTTATGTATTCCTTAATTTTCATTTCCATACAGTAAATGCTCTATGCCTTCATAAAGTATGTGTTTTTCCTGTTTAAGGGTATTTAGTCAATTTATTTTCTGTTGTATTCTCAATCACAAACAATACATGCAGGTGCAGTACAATATTTTCTGAGGAAACACTCGTACTTGTTCTTTTTTTAATCCCATTCTCGATAACCTTGCATTTTCACAAACTCGGTCACCCTTCGATCCACATTAGGCCGAGTTTTCGGAACTCTACTGTATTAGATTCAATAAGTTAAACTAAATTTAATTTCAATCGAAAATAGTTTTTAGAACAAATTTAATTTTACTAACGCCATTTTAAGGGTCTTAGGTTGAGAAGCAATTGTTGTTCAGTGGCATTTCTTCTGATCATTATGAAGCAATTTGGATGGTTATTCTCCGCATTTTATAAGAGTAAAGTTTTTTTTTATTAAATAATTAGATATGTGTATAAAAAGTATAAACTATTTTATTAACTACACACACAAAAGTGTTTTTACAATCCATATCTTTCTATAACAATAGCATTAATGCGAGAAAATTGTTCGCAGTTATCTCAATTATATAATCAAAATATTATGAAGGTGATTCTATTTAATCCTCAAAATGGAAAGTTTTCTCAATATTTATTATTTTATAGAAGAAAGTAAGATATAAATCCACATTGATCCATTGTTTCATAATCAGAATAAATCTCTTTAAATTTTATGTAAAGTGCTTGCGATTTTTTTTAAAAATTATTTCTGGGTACTCGATTTTTTCTCATGAAAGTTTGATGGGTTATTTTAGTGGCAAAGCTTAAATGGGAAAATGATCTAATTCACACACATATAATGTATAAGTGAAAAAAATCAGATAAAAAAATACCTTTGAAGACATTTGTAAATTATGAAACACACACATCTTAATATGATTATTTACTATAAAATAACTTATTAGTGATACATCTCAAAATAAAAATTACAATAATAAATGAATAAAAGTTTCAATTACTTCTTAATAAAATTAAGAATTTTTTTTAAGGCATTGGTTTATCTGTTCGAATTTATAAATAGTAATTACTATACTCGTACTTATATATAAATATTATATATCATTTAATTATATAAAATCAATTTTTAAAATCATTAATCCTTTTTTCCAATAATCATTTTTTGTCTATTATTCCTTCATCAGAACTCTAACAGAAAGACATAGTTAAATCTTTTAAAGGAAATTCAGGAGTTTCGCAACAATTTTAACACCACTTAACATACCTTTATTTATTTATTTTTATTCATATGATTTCCGAAAGTGCTTGATATGTTTTTGAAAAAATAACTTGATAGAAAAGTTTTGTTTTTCATTATAAAACCCGTTCCCTTACTCTTCACGAGTAAAGTGAAGAGTTAGAATAAGGTAGTGGGTTGAAAGGTGAAGCACAATTTATGAACATAAAATAAACAAAATTTATAATATCAAATTTCTCCTGGAAAATATTAATTTTTCGAAATTGCGAATATCAAATAAGTGGTCTAATAAAATTACAATGCAACATTTTATGATGTGCTTTTACAAAAAGCACATATTCACTATACCTGTACAAAAATCCTTAATCAATTTGAGCTTTTATATCATTTAGCTCATGTAAGTAACCATGACAACGAAGTAAAGCGTCTATCATAGTGCCAAGCAGGCTGATTTGGAACCCCCTGTTTTTTGCGAGTGGTAAGGGCCATACTTTTTTTCCCTCTTTTCATTCCCTGCATCATTCCCCACCCCACCATAGCGTTAATCCCTTCGAGCCCCCACCCCTCGCGTCAGTCCCCTTTCCTCCCTAGGGGGCCATAAATATAAAATATAGTTGTATTTTTAGTTTTTAAGCTATTGATCACGGATCAAGAATTCTCAGGTGGGATTTTTTTTTTATTTATATTTTAGTTTCTCTTAGACTCGGACGAGAGATGATTTATCTCTTGTCCAAAGCATTCACGAGCTTTTGTTTTAGAAAGGTAGTTACGAATAATGTACTTATCCCACTTAATTGATTCCAATCAAAGAACATAGTAAAAATACATTTATTTGAGATTATTTATGAAATATACAATTTTTTTTTTTTTAGATTTTTTTTTTTTTTTTTTTTTTTTTTATTAATTTTTTTTTTTTAATT
>BMAV01000420.1:990575-1069153 GCA_019973955.1 Trichonephila inaurata madagascariensis
TATTTAAGTACAATATTTTGACAAAAAATGAACATAGAATGACCCATTTTCAAAGCATTCTCCTTTTATGAAAAATGTTTCTATTATTATGATATTTTGCCTGTATATAACTCAGACCTCTGTACAGAGGCTCAACTAGAATTTTTGAAACATATAAATTAGAAGTGGATTTATCCATATTTTACCACAACAGAGGGAAGAAATTTTAAGAAAATAACGCCGATAATTATTTCAATGGGTCGTAACTCTGAAAATAATGTGAATTTTTCAAAAATCATAGTTGAGCCTCTGTACAGAGGTCTGAGCTATATGCTAGAAAAATATTATTATAATAGAAGCATTTTTTACAAAAGGAGAACATTTTGAAAAAAGGTTATTCTAAGTTAATTTTTTGCCAAAATATTGTATCTAAATAATATTTTTTGTCATAATGTCCTTAAAACAATTTTATACATATATTCTAATCCAAGTGACACTAAATATCATGAAAACTATCCATTTATGCGCTTTTTTAAAATCCCGGTTCCGAACGAAGTCTGATACCTTAATGTGAGAGCAACACAACACTAACAGCAGCGCAGCTATATTGAAAACGTTTTCCTGGAGGTTCGTATCCATCACAAAAGATTATCCAAAATATTGCGAGTCACTTGAGAAAGTTGTGCCATGCGGCCGATTATGCCATGTTGTTGCGAATTAAGCTCGTTTCGGACCCTGGGCGTAGAAGATGTACAGCATCCCCCCCTCCCGGTACTGAAGGATTGAAATTTATAACCAGAACATCTGGTTAAATCCAGCTTATCCGGGTTCCTGGGGCCATGGTCAAGCCGACCCCGATTGAAGTTGTATTTGCATACGCCCTCATATATACATAAAGTAATACACACGAAATCGGTGAAAACTGTGCTCTCTCTCTCAAAAAGCCGCTTTTGGAAAATTCTATGCAAAATAGAAACACATCTATACGGTCTGTACTGGCATACTGGCAAGGGATGCAGGAAGATATTCCGATTTTTGAAACTTTATCTTGAATCAGTTAGTAGTGAAATCAAAGGTATTCGAAACTTATATGGGAGAATGAGGTATGCCTTTCACGCAACGAAATGTATGATTGACAGAATGCCCCTTGCTGTGCGCGCTGAGAAATCCTACCATTTGAAATTCAGCTTCAAGTATGCAGGTCGAAAAATGTGATTGATGCGAAATTTTCAATAAAAGACTAATTGACTCAGTATTTTAAGAGGGTACATTAACTGGAGCACTTTACTTGGAACTTCTGCAGGACTCAATATTCGATGTTGAAAGTCTGAGAAGGCTTCAGATCCAAAATATATGGTTCCTACATGACGACGCCCTCCTCATACAACATCCAAAAGTAAAGCTCCGCACCTTATAGATAAAAAGTCCAACATTAAATCATCAGGTATGGTGATTGTGTTGAATGGTTTCCACTCTCACTCTGATTTGACATCACTGGATATTTTTTCTGTGAAGGTACTTGAAATAACAAAATATCAGATGTATGCTGTCCCTCTAACCACTCCACCTTAAGCGATGTGTTACCGATACTTGCATGAACGTATAGGGGCGTAGCTACTGCCGTATCAATAATACGAGGACCCTAAGTTACAGGGGCCCCAACAAGTGTTACAATGCCAAAAAGGGTTCCGAAAGGAGTTTTGATACGGGACCACACTCAGAACTAGCTGCGTCAATGTAATATATCAACAGATATACTACAAAATGTGCAGTATGAAATGTAAAAAAATTATCGAAATGTGCATTGTAGCTGGTGAAAAGTATATACCAACAATAAAGGCCTTTTATGATAATTAAATGCTACTCCCCTCCCCTTTTTCTTGGGATAAGAGAGTAGGAAGCATTTCATGCTTTCTATTCTGTGTACTAATGTGTGCTCAATGTCTTTTAATACTGAACTGAAGACACTCTATAACTTTTCATTAACTTTTTTTCCATATATTTTATATTTTTCACGCTTTTTGCTGCTAAGGTGTATTACGTTATGACTAATATCCCTTTGTAGCGCATATGGCCACTTAAGTGCATTCAGACACTAAGTTTAAGGTGATAGCCCCCATCAACCTGAACCCAAAGTCAAGTTCAGGTTGAGGAGGGGGGATATATATATGACTTTAGTGGGCATTCTTATATGCAGTATTTAAAAGTTCTTTTTCTCCAACTTAAAATAATGTCATCTTTTAAGTGTTTGAATTTTTTCATATGCTTATAATTTTATCATTTCTTTAATTTTTAGCGTTTAAATTTCTTCAGAATCAAATTGTATCGTAATAAAATGCTATACCGTTATGTTCCTCAACGGAAAAAATTAGTTTATTCCACATTCATAGAAGTGCATTGCTAAAAGATCATTATGAATACAAATAAAATGAAAGATATAAAGAATCATGAGCAAGGAACTCAACAAATGATATTACAATCTCTCCTCATAAATTCGTCAGTCTTTGTAGCCCACATCATGTGAGTCAACACATAAGACTTTAAAAAGTTTGAATTTGCACGCTTATTGCGGAGATATGTTTGAAAACCTACAGCCACCAAACAATGAGAAACAACGAGCCCAGTCTTGTTTTTAAGAAAGTGGGATGACATTTTAAACATCTTCTATAAATGTAAATTCAAAAATTTGTTGAGAATATATTAAAAAAAAATTTTTCCATCAGCGTAAAAAATTGTTTTAAAATTTGTTGTTTTGTGTAATAAATTCTAAAATCATCATTACGGGAACTTAAAGGATACTCTGCAGTATATTAATGGCCTTGTAATGATCCAGCAAAATACTTAATAATGAATTTCATAACGAAAAGGAATGAAAAAAAAAAATGATAAAGAGTTTTTTTTAAATTTAATTTTTTGCTTAGCATCGATTACTTTCTGTGTTTTAAGAAATATTTGCACTTTATGTAAATATTTTGATCTAAATACATTGAAAGAAATTGAAAAAGATAAACACTTAGGGGAGGATTAGGCAGCTTTGTTATTTTTCTCAGCAGCTTTCACGTATCAGTTGTCAGCTGTAGCCCTAGCATATATTGAGGGAAAACAAATTCATGGTTTGTATGTTTTCAATTGTTAAAATTTCCAAATAATAATAATAATAATTAATTAATCTTTGCAACATTTTTTTTAGAAATAAGTTTGGAGAGAAGATGTGTTTATTTTTCTTTCTTCATATTGCCTAAAATTTTGAATGTATTATTAGTAATAAACTATAGGAAAAAAATATCCAGCTCCATTACAGATTGAGAGAAATTCATATTAATTTAAGACTGCAGGCCCAAGGCACCTCCCTCCGTTGATATTCTTAATGTCTGCATCAACAGGTGTTACCATAAAGGAAAATTTCGTCTGTTTGATGTAGTTTTTGTTGTATTTCGTGTCAATTTAAAATTAAGAAATTATGATTTTTTTTCTGATTATAAAGATAATTTCTGAATAGGTATAAGAAAATGAAATGATAAAAATTTGGAAAAATCTTTAAAAAAAATAGCCCTTTTTTCTTCTGTCTTCAAAATACTTAAAACTGTAACTAGATTTATTTAGAAATGGCTTTTGATAATTTCTCCCTGAAGTGCACCAGAAATAGCCTACTTTCTGAGCAGTAGGAGCTGGTGAAACAAAAGTTAGATAAAGATAATCTTTTAATTTTTTATTACTGCATGATAACAGCCATTATAAATCTTCTTCTTAAACAAAGCAAAGCAAACCAGATTTTTTTAAAATTTATATTGTTAAGCATGCTTATTCAGTCAAAGAAATTAGCAAACCGAATAATAGAGATAGTAATTTATAGAATCGTATTTGTCGGAAACAAAAACTAAGTTTAAGCATTATGAATTCAATATAGAATAACTTGTTAAATTAAAAAAAAAATTTACTGTTGATTTATAATCTTTCTTTGGGATGACATTTAAATGTGTGAATATAAATAAATTAATTATAAATGTGATAGATAATAAAACTTTCCTGTTTTTGCGGTCGTATTCCAATCAGTTGCATGAAATCTATGCCATTGCCCAATTGGTCACATAATATATGTGTTCCTGGCGTTAGACAAATACAAACAACCAATCATTACTTTTTAATCTAAAGAGCTGATAATTTAGAAGTCACAATTCTTGAAATATAAGACAATGTAGGATTTTTAATCTATGTTTCAAGAATTATTTTCTCCGTCAAAGCTTTTCTTTTCAGGGTAAAAATGTAGCTTCAGCAAATATTCTTAAGAGTGTATAAATATTTTTTAATTGGTGAATATGAATTTCATTCTCTCTCAATTTTATTTATTCAATATCATTCATTAAAACTTGAATTAGTATTAAATATATAAGAGCACTTATAATTTTTCATTTCAAATTAAGATCATACAGTGGATGTATAGGATAATGAAAAAAGATTTTGGAAAACATCAAGAGCCAAATTTGACAATACGATTGTTATTGTTTTCCTTGAAATTTTTATATAATTTAACTTCCTTTAATATTTTGTTAAGATGTATTATTTAGCAAATTATCTAAAAAAATTTCATTTAAATTTTAAAGAAGTTATATGTTCATTGTTTTTTTATCCGGTTACATTATAAACGTGATAATCCTTAAATACATAAAATTTTAAAAAAAATAAAAAAAATTTGTATGATTTTTCTTTTCTTTTTCTTTAAAAAAAATAATAATAACCCGAAATAAATATCTATTTTCACATGAAAATAGAGTTCGAGAAAAAATTCCAGGAAGAAAAAATTATTTATAAAAAAATTCTTTCTAAAGATAATAGAAAATTATTTCCAAGAATAAAAGTCTTTATTTGGAAATAAATAAACAAAGAATTTTGTATGATTTGATTCTTAATCTTACAAAACTGAAGTTTTCGTTCTGTTTAATTTGTTTGATAAGAGATGGCGCCACAATAACTTTCTCTAAGTTTTAAAGTGTAAGCTAATTATATGGCTAAGAAAATGGATAATATGTTATAAATTGAACAAATAATATTGTTGTAAATTGATATTTAAATCTACCAGATAAAAAAGCTGAAAGAATTATTCGAATTTCAAGTTAACTAGCTTCACAACAATAGTGGCCTGGTGGCGCAACGGTAGCGCGTCTGACTCCAGATCAGAAGGTTGCGTGTTCAAATCACGTCCGGGTCAATTTTATTTAATACTCCTTGTTTTACTCATTTATCGTTGAGAACACATTACACATAAAAAAAATACCGGATATTATTGATTTATCACTATATCAAGCATCGAGAGAATTTTTTTTAATTTAATGTGTAAAGGAGACACGATAAATTTAAAAACGTAAAACACACAAACAAAAATTACTTTATATTTTTATTTTTATCACATTTTACATATGGCATAGCTATTAAATGAAACTAAGTAATGACAGAAATAAAACGTTTTAATCTTATTGAAATATGTAAATTTTTAATCCGTAAAATTTAAAGTAAAGCAATTTATAAATTTAAAAATTTTTATTCACAGACATGGTAGACAAAAAAATTTGTTTAAGCACCGAAGTATGATTTCATTAAAATTCCTTTCTTTACTGAATTATGACTGTTCTTAATTCATTATTATTTATTACTTGATTTTTTGAAAAATCTTTGAGCAGAAAGACCTAAAATAATTATCGTCTCAAAATCAGGAATAAGAAATATTTTGTTATCATCATTCTAGATATCAAACAAAGGACGTCATAGCGAATTGCCACGGTTAAATTAAATTTATTTCACTTTAATCAACACAGCCAAATTAATTGAAAGTACTTTTATGCATGATTTATTACGTAAGATATTCAAAAAAAAATCATGATTTATTTTTTAACAAAAAATTGCTTTAATAGTTAGAAAAGGAAAATAAAGAAAAACTGAAATATTTCGTTTTTCCACACAAATGCTACTGTTTAGTTTAGAAAAATATCCCAGATATCTGAAATAAAGATAGATGGTTTGAATCCTGATGCCATTAAAAACCCGCTGGGTAAAGCAGCTGATGCACGTTAAATATGTTCTGTCCAAAATCGTCGCGTTAGTGCGGTGCTTAAGATGCCAATTCAGGTGTCGTCCTCAACACTTGATCGTGATTTAGAATCGCTAATAGCTCTCCCGTTGTTGTAGTGTGTGTGGCGACGTTAATAAACACTTATTCACTAAAATCAGAACTCAATTATCCGACGGGCGCAACCTCAAGTATTCTAACGATCTGTATTTCCCATGGAAATAATTTGAGTTCATTTCTTCATGATTTTACATTTTAAATTGGTTAAAGTTGCGAGATGCGCTTAAATTGTAAAAAGGTGAAAAATTTAAGAAGTATAATATTTTCATATTTTTAAGGCAATGCAGAATTTATCTTGAGTTTTCTTCTGTCCATTACAAGTTCGTTTAATAGCAAACTTCGGCTATGAAGAGTGGCCGCGGTAGCCGAGTAGTCAAGGTATCGGATCGTGACTAGCCTAGTCACGAGTTCAAGCCCAGTACCACTAAAGACCCACCGTGTAGGGCAGCGATGCACGTTAAATTGGTCGAGAGCTGAAACGTCCTTCCGTTGGTGTGGTATGGTAGTTAGGAGAGGGGATGCCAGCTCAGGTGTCGTCCATGTGACTTGACCATGGTTCAAAATTACGTGGTCTGTCGCCAAAAGCCCTCGTGTAGTTGAACAGTGCGACGTTAATATTCACTCACTCGGCTGTGTGTGCACTTCCATAGTGTGTAAAGCAGAAAAAGAACAGGCTTCCATGGCTTTGTAAGTTCCCTTCCTTTGTATGAAATCAGCAATGAAATCCTTGAAAATTGCATCGTAAGTATCCAGTATTTTGAATATGCAGAACTAAAGAACACATATGAGTATATTACATTTTGCTATAGCTCTTGTAAAACGTAAGGAACATCATGCACCGTATTTTCCGGCGTTTTATGCGTGCCTATACTTTAAACTGCATTTTTTAAATTTTTAAGGTATATTCACCGGGTAACACGTACTCTTTTTTTTTCTTTACGGTGAAACCTGAAGTGAAATGCGCAACGCTCGTATCTTTTGAAATCATTTATACGAAGTTTTATACAAGGCTTTTGAACAACGGTATAACTTCTAGAACTAGAAACTCTCAATGCAAGAAAAGAGGTGTTAGAAGATATGTAGATGATAGAAGGTGAAAAACATTTAAAAATGGGGCCAGAAGTATCATGTCAGCGTAGAAATATTTACGAGTGGATAATAAAAGCATGGACTTAAATTAAACCTGACGTAATTCAAAGGTCATTTAAAAATGTAGTACATCTAACAATCTCTCGATGGAACGGAAGATGATTATTAGTTTATGGATCAGAGTAACAGGGATGGTTAAAATGAAACATAATACGATAATGCGCTGGAAGATATAACGGGGGATGAGAGTTTTTCACGTTATCCAACAATGAAAGTTTATAAGGTATGCCGTTTCTTTTAAGTAAATCGTATATTTGGATTTATGTAGAAATATAATTTCTTATGCTCATCTCTTCATTTTTAAAATCATCATTTTTATATCCTGCATCATTTTTATCATTATTTTTATATTCCTATCAATGCTCACCCGTGAACTACCATCATATTTTTTGTGTTAAAAAGGACACATTATAAGCCGGAATATATGGTAAATAATCTAACACCGAAAAAAAATACTGAATTTATTGATTTAAGATTATAATAACGATACAGTAAGTTGATAAGTTCTGGAGGTATTAAAATAAATAAATGTCAGAAAAATGTATAAACGGAACAACTTTTAAATAATTTATCTACAGATAAGTAGAAAAAATATTGATTTGAAAGTTCCCGGCTCTAGTTCAATAGTGGAAATATAATGGTTTTTATTCACGCAAAGAGACGAATCCTCCACGTATTTGAATTAAATACTAGACAAAAAGAGAGAGCGTGTGAAAACTAAATTTTTTTCCAATGAAATGGATTACAACGGCAAGCAAGCCGTTCAATGAAATAAATTGTAAGTCCTGATTATCAAAGTTGAATTGAAATAACTCTACAACTCCAGACTTTTTTAAGCATCTATTGCGTCAGTGAAAGATAAAAGCAAATTATATTATTTAAACAATAAAATAAATATACGATAGGTAAAACATATCCGCATTACTTAATGTAATTAATCTACAATCTTATGAAATGGCATTGACACTGCTTCTGTAGTTTTTGTGTAGCAACAAATTGAAGTCAGCTTATATTTGAACATGATAAATTACCAGCATAGAATTTTTTCACCTTAAGTGTCACTAATTTACTCCGTACTCATTCTTCTAGGATTATATCTTGTCTTTTTGTTATAAATTGATCAGATGTGTTAGTCATTAGTCGTATAGCGATGTAATTGAGAAAAACCAAGTCTCACGCGCGTAAATCGTATTAAAAAAGTTGATAAGTCAGAAATCACCCAATATTAACTTCTCTTATTTTATTTAATTTTAATTTATTGAATTATGAAATGGTAAAATGTAGAAGAGCATTTAAATTTAAAAAACGTTCCAAAAAGGCGTACGCATCTTAATTTTCAATTATTCTTAATAAATAAATTTGTTCTTTGGTTTTCTAAGAAGTTGTCACTATATATGTAATTCTCTGTTGAATATAGACAGGTTTGAATTTTTCTGGATGCGGAATGAAATTTTTGTGGATTGAGATCAAATGTCTCAAATTCATTCAATAATTCAAATAAATGGAAACACAGTGGTCTTAGTAAGAATCATTGAAAACAATAGAAATTAAATCATAAAAATAATAGAAATTAAAAAAATTAAAAAGGAAATTTCTTTTATTTTTCAAAAGAACTGAAATTTATAATAAAACATATAAAATAGATGATATTGGATAGCAATTTATACTCGTAACAATGCTGGAGCTCAATTTCAGCGAGTGAATGAATATTAACGTCGCACTGTTCAGCTACACGAAGGCTTTTGGCGCCTGACCTCGTAATTTTGAACCATAGTCAAGTGACGAGGACGACACCAGATCTGACACCTCCCTCTCCTAGCTACCACACCAACGGGAGGATGTTTAACCTCTCGACAGATTTAACGTGCATCGCTTCCCTACACGGCGGGTCTTTAGTGGTACTGGGCTCGAACTCGTGACAAGGCAAGCCATAGTCCGATACCTTGACCACTGGGCTACCGCAGTCCCGAACTCAATTTCAGACACAGTGAATTGAGTCCCAATATTGCTAATTAAGTCAAAAATTTAAAAAAAATTTTATTCAATTTATAAATAACATTATAAAAGGATTTTAGAGAAAACGCAATAATTCTAAGAAGTTGAAAAATTAGCTCGTATTCTTTTGCTTTTCTATAAATCTATTATCAATATAGAAAAATAGTACGTAATTCCATTCAATAAAAATAAACAAATTCTCTGTAGATATTATAGTGTGAATTGCATACAATACAAAAGTTAGAAACATGATTTACAAAAAAATAAAATAAAATAAAAAAGTGCATTAATTTTTTATCAAAGGAATTCAAAAAATTTAGAGAAAGTGATAGCATCCAGCCTCACGTAAAATACGTATGATGAATTTTAACATATGTTTGCAAAATACATAAACATGATTATGTCAATTTATTAAACTAGAAAATTTAAATTTTAAAAAATGTATTTCGTCTTCAAAATATTGGTTTTATTTTACTTATTCTGATAGCATACAGCAGTTCTCTATGATCGTATTTTTCAGTTCCTACTATTAGCTCACAATCTCTCTATATTTATCTTGGTGGAATTTTCAATCTTTAATAAAATACATTTTAAAGCGCTGAACTGAGCTGAAATTTTATATACATGATTATTTTGGATGACAATACAGTAATTTAACTATAATTAATAAAAATTAATTGATTAAAACTAATTATTCAAAGAATAACAAATACAGCCACGTTGGCATTCTTTTTGGCGATTTAGCGACCTTTTTGGCGACTTGTATCAAAACTTGAAAAGGCTTTTTTCTCACGTTTTAAAGCATTCAGTTGAACTGAAATTTTATATACACGGTTGTTTTGGATAAAAAATACGATACTTTAATGATAATCAATAAAAATTAACTACCACTTAATGTTGTGATTTTGTCATATGTGTAATATACATATTTATATTAATTACAATTAATATAAATATGTATTACATTATAACTGTTTAATAAAAAGGAGGTAAAATAAAATTTCTTTGTTGATCTAAGTAGGAATTGACTTAAAAAATTTTTTTTTTTTTTTTATATTACTCGTTTAATATAAGGTTAATATATTGGACTTCCTCAGTGAGTGATTCTCTTTCAGCAAGGCCAATCTAACAGGTGACACATTTTCTGGTCTCAAATGAAGGCGAACAAGCTGGAGACAGGACAAAGTTAAACACAAAACCTGTTCAATTTTAAGTAGATTTAATATAATGCAAAGATTTGAGTCGGAATAGAAAGAGCGATTGCAAAAATATAAATAATACTAATTACCACCATATAGAAAAATGTCTTCAAAGTATGCTTAGAATAAAGCCAAATAAATAGTGTCAATATCCTGAAATAAACATGGCAGCCTATATATATATATAGTAATATAAAATATATAAAAGTGAAGAAGTACTAGAACCTACAGTGCTAAAGTAGGAAGAAATTGGAAAATTCACCAGACACAACAAATGTAGATACAAAAAAGTCTTTGGACTAAGCTGGAGATCTATTATAATTTCTAAAGCTTGTGTCGCTGAATTAGGCCATCGAATTAGGGTTATATATATATATATATATATATATTTATATATTTTTTTTTTTTTTTTCTCTACAAGCAAGAGATAACATCCAACAATCACACACACATATATATATATATGTGTGTATATACGTGTGTGTGAGTGCGTGCGCGTGTATCTTAGCAATCATACAGATTTGATCGTTGATCCTTATATATCCTTGATCACGGACTAAAACGTAGATCTTAAATATTGATTAAGTCCGTCGAAGAATATTAAATTAAAAGGTGCTGCCTTTAAAATTATAATAATGAGTAATTCTCCCATTAAACATGCTAAATTAAAACTTGCCATAGTGAGCTCATTTTAAATGCATAAAAGAAAAAGAAGGTATTTACATCTAAGAATTAAACCCACACGTGTATACACAATTTCGAAATAAAGTTTCTTGATACTGATTTATTTTCCTTTCGAGATAACACAAATCCTACCGGAACGAGTAGGAATGTATTTCAGGGAAAGGAAAGTGGAGCACAGTCAATAGCTTTTATCGGCGCTTCCTGGTGACGTAGTCGATAATACGGTTCGTCAATAGACTGTCGCTACCTTATGACCAAGACACAGTGTCATTGACCTTCATTAGAATGGAACCAATGGGAACTTTGCATGTGCCACTGGGATAAGGAAGGGAATAATGAAGCTAGCTATCTTAATGGCTGAAAGCAAGCGAACCACCCACCCTATTTCTAGCGAGCCAATATTTATTTTCAATAACAAGGTTCGCTCGTTTGCTATGCAGGTAGGTACTGTGAACCTGCCGTATGGAATTTTTCTTGGTAGAGTTGAGTTCACATTGATGAGATAGAACAGATTGCTGTTTCCACGAGAATGATGAGTTCGACAAACATCTATCTGCAAATACCTGGAGCGTTATCATTACGTATTTTGTAATTTTAATCTTGGAATTGTTCTTATTTTTTCGTCGAACGAGGGGAAGTGTTTATTAGAGATAAATAAGATCGTTAACCTGAATAGGTCTTGTTCGGCTGTATTCTAAGAAATTTATGTTGTTAATAACATTCGTTTCTGAGCAGCGGTACAAACATTTATAAGTGCATAAATTAGTGCAAAAAATTAGATCGATATTTATAGTTTTGCAGATAAATATTTTGCTGGCATAGTTGGTTAATCGATGGTCTGCCTCCCTCTGCAGAGAAAACTGGGCGTTAGAATTACATAGGGGCAATTGGAATCCACCTATATGTGATACCACAATAAAAAAAGTGATGCCAGTTTCCGGAGAGTGTACTTGGTCTGCAGTGGTGATTACCAATACGTAGCCACATTAGAAAGGGGGAATGAGTGGTAGTGAGTAATTTAAACCCCGTCCACCAGCTGCACAAAGGGGTTTTGGGAGGGCAACGTAATTTTGCCATGGGCAAACGACGGGGGGCCCCCGAGCTGGCACTTCCCCTTTTTAACTACCGCTTTGATTTATTGATTGAATATTAACGTCGCACTGTTTAGCTACCGGGGCTTTTGGCGACGGACCACGTAAATTTTGAACCATGGTCAAGTGACGTGGAGCCACCGAGCTGGCCCCCTTTTTTCCTAACTACCACACCCAACCCCAACGGGGGACGTTTAAAGCCTCGACTTTTTTTAACGGCATGCCCCTACACGGCGGGTCTTTAGTGGTATTCCGAACCGTGACAAGGCAAGCCAGGGCCCGATACCTTACCACCCTACCAGGGCCCAAATTAAGAAGGGGGAAGAAAAAAAAAAATTTTTTTCTATTTCCGTTTTGTAGCTTTTTTTGTTTAAAAAAATGAAAAATAAAAACAATTTCGGACTTTGGGAAGAAAAAAAAAGAGAGAGAGAGAGAAAGAAATAACGTGAAACTGAAATGAATAAAGAAGTAAGAAAAAAAAAACCCTTTGGGGGATAAAAAAGCAACTGGCATCCCATTTTTTTGACTTAAAACCACAAAAAAATTTTTAAAAGTTTAAAGCAAAAATTTTGCAAAAAAAAAGTTTTAGTCACAAGGAGGATGTGCTATTAAAATAACTCCTAAATCGAAAAAAAAAACCATTAAAAATAAAGTTTTCATTGGTATAATATACTTTTAAATTAAAATTATTATTAATGAAAACAAGCTTGAAATTGAAATGTAACCTTTAAAGACCCAGCCCTTCAAGTTCGCGCTGGGAAAACCCAAGTTCCGGGAGGGGGGGGAAAAATTCGGGTTTTTTTAATTTTTTTCCCGTATCATTGAGGTCAGTATAGTGTTAATAAGCAGAAACATTGTAATATTTTAAGATAAAAATATTTCAAGTTTTAAAGGGGGAATGTAACTCACACAATCGAACAGGCCCGGGTTTTTAAAGGGGAAAAAAAAGGTAAATTTTTAAAAATTATAAATTTTAATTTATATATATATATATATTAGTAGCTACAAGAATAACCAACCTCCAGTCTCTAGTTAGAAAAATCAAAATCAAATCTTGCTAAAATATAATCAAATAACACCTTCCATAAATTAATCTATTTAAAGAATTCAAATTACTAGAAATAACTTTTATGTTTAACTAAGAATTTTGAATAATTGTATAATATTTTATCATGACATAGTTTCATAAATAAACTAATTAAATTTTTTTTTCAAAATTGAGTATTTTTATATTAATATTAATTTTTAAAAAATCCTGTTAGCAAAAATAGATTATATAAGACTCAGATACTGAACAACTCAAGAAACGTTTTCGAAAAAAAGACGTTGAATAATTGACTTAATTTAAAATTAACTGTGAGTTGAGCATTTTCAGAAATGAAAATATTCTTTATTAAAGGGTCACAATACCTTCTTTATTTTTTTAAAATCATTTTTCTTAACTTTCTCTTTCTTCCCAAAAGAACACAATAAAACTAAATCCCTAGCAATGTTTTTTTTTTCTTTTCTTATGGCATTCAACTCTTCGCTTTACCTCAGAGTTAATTTGATCTCCGCAAAAGAGCTTTTGTTTGATTACTTTCATAAAAAATGCATCTCCAGGGCGTAGTGGAGCGCTTTCATTTACGTTCCACTCGACTGTTGAATCGTTCTTTGGAAAATGCTCCAGCAAGTTGACCACTTATTCATTTGTGTAGAGTAGTAGGTTCGAGAGAATGGCTCCATTTACTCGTTAGAAGCTTCTAAAATGTCAATGCAACTAGGCGCACTCCATTAATCTCTGACCAACACGGTTGTTTTCAATATTTTTTTAAACAAAATTATTTAATTAAGATATCCGACTACTTGCGATAACTTTTTTTTAAAAAAAATAGAGATATGGAGATTTTTTTGTAGTTTTTAGATTTAGTACATTTTAAGAAAAAAAGGCTAAAGAAAGAAAAAAATTATTATACTAAAATGGGAAAAAATGGATAAAAAATTGACAAAAAATTATATAATTCTCAGTTTTTTTCAATTTTGATGTATTACTTTGCTATTCCTTTTTGAAATGACCTTCAGGATAAGAGATGTGGCCGCGGTAGCCGAGTGGTATAGGTATCGGATCGTGGCTTGCCTTGTCACGAGTTCGAGCCCAGTACCACTAAAGACCCGCCGTGCAGGGCAGCGATGCACGTTAAATCTTCGAGAGCTGAAACGTCCTCCCGTTGGTATGGTGTGGTAGTTAGTAGGGGGGATCACTACATTTTTGATCACTACATTGAAAATTAAGGGATATACATAAACAAAATACTCCACTTTGGGAAATTTAATCCGTTAGAGCTAATAAATTAATTAAAGATATTCCACTGTAAAATTAATTATATACACCGTTCACTTAAAATGAATAGTCAAATAGTTTTCTAAGGTCTTCATTAACATACGAAAACATGAGACACTTATATCTGCTACAAAACTATTCGCCTTCCCCGCTAAAATACTCATCATAGAACCCGTGCTGCCATATATCTTGGAAGAATGGATTTCAAAGAATATTCCTGTTAAGTATTGATAGAATATTCCAGCTAAGTTGCTGTGGTGTGGTAGTTAGGAGAAGGGGGTGCCAGCTCGGGTGTCATCCACGTCACTTGACCATGGTTCAAAATTACGTGGTCCGTCGCCAAAAGTCCTCGTGTTGCTGAACAATGCGACGTTAATATTCAATCAATCAATCAATCAGGATATGAGAGATTTATTAATTTTTACAAAAACTAGAGCACTTTATCTCAGCTATTATATGAAATTGCTTAAAAAAACAGTGATTATATTCACATAAAGAACTGTAAATTTAGTAATAAAACAGTGATTCATAAATCTGAAGTTTAAAACACTTCTACTGTTATACACAGAACCTACACACGAAATTTCAGCAAAATATTTTAAAAATTTTTTGAGCAATCGCTGTCCCCGTTTGAACTTTTAGAAGAAAAAAACACACTTCGAGTAAAACGCATTTTAAAGTTAGACATCTTATGTAAAGTTATGGCTTCTGCTTTTACTAAAACACTTGAAGTTTTTGTTCTAGAGAATGGAAAATAAAAAAACTTGGTATTTTTATAAAGCTAACAAGATGGCCTATAAAATAAATTCTCAGATTTTTTTTTAAAAAATCATGATTTTAGGGTAGTTGGATACCTTAATATTAAATTACATGTTAATGCCGAACTATTGACTGTAAATATCATAAATTTGAATCCTGGTCAAGGGAAGAGAACGACTGCGAGCTATTAACTTAATCCTGTGAATTTCTGCAACCGACCATAAGGAAAAATTATTAATACCTGATTGAATTTAAAGCCCGATTAGTCCAACTCTGATTGTGATAAAATAAATGTATCCACGCAGAATATTTCAAATTTTTTCTCACAAAGAACGCCTTAAATTATATTTCTACAAGCAGTTACCCGCCCGCTACGTTAGGTTTCTCTTTGTAGTTGCTGGTATACCCGTTCTCCGCACGGGTGAATTGAAAAATTAAACAATACAAATTGAAGGATAAAGATGTTTTTAATGAGTTAATTTTGCAATTAATTGCAAATTAAAGGAAAAAAAAAGCTTTTTGCATATCTAAGTTGAACAAAAATTAATATTTGTTAAATTTTAAGTCTGTAGGTCTGATAGCTGATAAAAAGGATTTTTTTTTATTTATAATGCCCCCATAACTCCCTTGTGGGTCGAATTTTGAAAACACCTTCCTAAGCTGATCTCTGCTCAGCAAAAGTAACATTGTTACAAATTTTGTGTAATGAATGCTTTAAATAGTGTAAATAATTTATATCTGGATATGTAATACGTTAATATTATTTTCTGTTGTATTTATTTTATGTTAAAATTGTAATATATTTGCAAGCTCCTTACATTATAATGACGATTCAGTGGAAATAGAGCGAAATATTGGCGATAGAGCCAAGTTGGCATCATTTTTGGTGACTTGGCGACTGATTGAACGATGAAGAAAATATGCTGTAGAGCCACCTGGTGGGGAGCTGCAACAAAGAGGATAGCACAAAAACTTTCTCCATGAAAAAAAAAATAGATATACATGCTAGTTTTCATAGTGATCTGTTGAATGGTGTTGGAGTGATGCAAACACATCTATTTATATATAGAGAGAGATTGTCAATATATTGCTTTTAAGTTATTTTTATCTAAGTCCTACTATTAAGTTTTTAATTGCATTGAAAAACATTCCTACAGATTTGCTCTCTTGATTTAAATTTTTTTAATGGTAGTATATTTAGTATATTTTCTTAGTAACTTCATAGTATATTTTTCTTCCACGATCCCCTTCGGGGTCGATTTCCGCAACTACTATTTTTATCGGATCTCTAAGCAACATGCTCTCTAAATTTCAAGTCAGTTGGTGAAAAATTCAAAAATGGAATTTTTGTATTTGCAATGCCCCGCGCGTAACCCCTTTTACCCACTTGAGAGTCGATTTTCGCAAAACTGTTTTTAGTGGATATCTATAAAAAGAAACATATTTGTCGGTTGGTAAGTCAATTAGTTCAAAAACGGGAATTTTTTTTGTCTATGATACTCCACACAAACCCTTCGAAAGTCGATTTTTTTCAAAACATTCTTTACTGATCTCTACTCAACAAAAGAAACATGCCTGCCAAATTTCAAGTATATGTCTAACAGTTTCGGAGATATCATGATGAGTGGGTCAGTCTCTTTTCTTCTATGTGTGCATATATGTACAGATTTAAGCTGTATTACCTGTTTTAAACTATATTTCTCCTCGCCTTAATCTATTCCAATGGTAGTTATCTATTTTTCTCTTTTAAGTTAACAGATTTCTTTTTCATTTCCGTTGTCAAAGTTCACCATACTCGAATTGCACTGTTTCAGAGATTATAAGGATGGGTAGCTAATCTGTTCAAACAACAAACAATTAAGTAGATAAATCACATTTTATCACACTCTTAGAAAAGAATAATAGATGCACAATGAACTGAGAAATGCCATATTTTCTGATTATTTCAGGTGCTTTCTAAATTTATCTGGAAAGTTTTAAAGTTCAACACACATCTTACTCAAATATAACGGGGACTCTTTAAAAGGTCACACAAATATCAATAGGTCAAAGATTAAAATCAATTTAAATAATAGAGATCTTAATTTAAAGGACATTAGAATATTATATAAAAAATATGTTACTGAGAGAGTAGATGAGATATTTAAATAATGGGGGAATTTACTTATGATCATTATCATTTAAGTTGTACAGATAGTTTACTTTTTTTAATATGATTACAACTGATACACGTAAACCGACATAAAATGTGTACTTTTAACATAAAAAAATAAAAACAAAATTAACGCTTGTGAGTTAATGCCGGGTAAAAAAGGATAGCTTCAAAAATGAAAAAAAGAGAGAAGTATTTAAAAAAAATAGACTTCTGCATAGATCGAAATAATATTTATTTAAAAGAAATATCATACCTAATTAACCTCTCACACACACAAGTGTTGTTGTTCTAGAAGTACTCTATATTTTCAAAATCCTAAGATAATACTTCGAATAAGTGATTTCAAAACGTAAGAGCATTGCATAAGTAAAATTCAGATTCCTTCGTAAAAAAGGGGGATGCGAATATACTAAAAATTAAAAACAGCAGCTTGAAACTATAGATGCGCATTATACGTTGGATTTTAAGGTAATTTGATCTTTTGCAACTCTATGTCAAATATTTTATTGACAATAAAATGACGTTGATTAAAAGATTTGATTAAAAACCTCCGTCTTTCCACCATTTTAACAAATTATTTTATGAAACTATTTAAACAGAAAAATTCAATCATATGTCTTTTTCATTCTCAATTCCTACTATTAATTCACACTCTCCCTATATATATTTATTTATATATATGGTTCAAATATTCAGTCGTTACTAAAATACTTTTTATTCATCCACTCAAGTTCAAATATATTTTTTTAAACTTGTAGAGGATGACACTTGATGTTAATACAGTTTTTTCAAATATTAATTCATCACAATTAAGTTTAATTAATTAATTATAGTTTAAGAAATATATTTCAGTCGATATTATTCCTCTAGATGGCAGCACCATTACATAAAACAACTTTTGTGAAATTTGTGATGAACATTTAACTTAACCTGAATAATCATATGCTAGTTAGACGTCAGCATTCCTCTTACACTGGTTTTAAGATAAACTCTTACCTATTATATTCAACTTTTATTGAAAAATGTAATCACAAATTTAATGTGGATAAAAAGATTTTAATGTTAATCTAAAAGGTGTTTTGCCACTTAATATTGTGATTCTGCCATTTGTATATACATATTTATATTAATAGTTATTACTTTTAAAAAGTAACTAAAATAAATTTTTCTTTGTTGACCTAAATAGGAATTGACTTAAATTTTTTTATGTTACTTGTTATTTTCAAGCAGTCAAATAAAACTTAACAAAAATCAAATTTTTACATTAAAAAAAATTAAAATTTGTGTTCAACTTTTTAAAATTTTATGATATAATTACTACTTGTTGATTAGCTTCATTATCTGATTATTTATTTCACTCTTAAATGCACTTCTAAGAAATGGATTATTATACAAGGTGGAGCAAATAAAAGTGGCCCGGACGAGTGGATAGGATTGGAGGTGAGAGTGACGCGCACAGAAAGTGATTGAAACCGGTTCAGATTTTAGTGCGGACAATGTTAGTGTGAGTTAATGAGTGTCAATCCATTTGTGGCAACATTAACTGAGGAGGAAAATACATATTGCTACTTCCAACAGGATGTTGCAACTGCTCATACATCCCGCCGAACCATGGATCACATTTACACAATCTTCACTCATGACAAAGCTGTTAGCAGAGGTCAGTTTGGTTTCGAACCTTATCTGGCCACCCAGCTCATCTGATCTGTCAATGTGCTATTACGTTTTGTTTGAAACCTTCAAGTCTAAGGTGTATCTCAAAAACCCTCTTGGTCTTCAAGAACTGCAGCAAAACATTTCTGATAAGATTGCAGCGATTCTAGAAGTCCAGCTTTTATCTACCTTCGGGAACTTGCTGAACAGGGCCTAATGGTGCCAACAGAAGAGAATAGTGGTCATTTTCAACGTATGCTATAAGCAGGTTAGAGAGCTATTCTCTTTCCTTTGTAATATAGAACCCTGTTCTCTGGGCAATTTTTATTTGCTCCCCACCCTATATAAGCATAAATGCTTATTTAGTAGATAAAAATTTATTTCAAAGCATGTGATTTTGATAGACTAAAAATAATTCGGTATGTAACATTTTGCTTAGCTTTTTGCCAAACTTTTTTCCCATCATTTCCGAATCTTATGAATTTTGAAATGGAGAAAAAAATTATTTTCGGAAGTTAACTTAGCAACGGATTTCCAAACATGTAAAGACCTAAAGACGTATAAATATATAAATTATTGCGATTAAAATGAGAAGCATAGAAGGAAAAAATGTTTTACGAAGTATAATGTTGATTTTATTTCCATTTAATTTATATAGTTGCAATTAAAGGAAATGAAACGGTAAAGAATTTAATTTAATGTAAATTATTCTATTAGTTTAAGTTTTTTAATAATGGGTTCGACTTTTGGAACTGTGAGGGCAAAATCGATCTAAATTTTCCTTTTTAGTGCAAATTCGACTCTAAAATTTAATTTTCCTTTTTAAGTATTTAAAATTTTTTTTTAAAATAAGGCATTCTTTTATTAATGTATGTTAGTCAAGAAATTTGGTAAGGACTGTAAATATTTTTTGTGATATAACGTTAGAAGCTCATTACATAAAGTTTTTACTTTATAGGAATTTTTTTCTTCCTTTTTGTCCCATTTTATTCACCCATAAAAAAGAGCTCAAGTGATTTTAAAGTGTATTTTCGGCTAAAAAAAGGAAAAGGATTGAAAATAAGTACAGTTATGATATTGCATTTTGAAATTCAATAAAAATATCCTTGAAGTTCTATCAGATTGTCAAATTTTTCATTACATATAATCATAACAAATGAGACAATTGTAACACTATCTACAATACTCATCGCAACTGGAGGAATTGATATTATTTTTAATAACTCAAATGTAACTAAGTTACCTGAGATATAATTAAATTAATTAATTTAAATAGATTAATTTCCAAAATAAAATTTTCTCAATACGATGACTTTTTTTTTTATATATATTTCTCTTCATAAAAATTTCTTAAACATCAAGTTTTTGTAAAATTTTGCTAAAAGGTATCTGAGTCATTTAAAAGATGACTACTGAGCTTAATTTTCTCAAAGATTTGGAAATAAAAAGAGGTTTATTTTATTATATTCAGAGGTGTTTAAAGACCATGTAATATAAATAATTATTGTCCTATTTTAGATATAAAAATTAGATAAAAATATTATTGAATTAATATTAGTAAATTATTATATACATTGAGAAAAAGAAGTGAATTTAACGTTCCAAAATTTTTATATACTTGGATTTCTCGTTTCTTTGCAAATCCCTTTAATCCAAAAAATTGTATGCAATTTTCTTTAAAAGTTCGAGAAATACTCAAGCTCAAATATATGCTCAGTAACACGATTGTTTTTCATCGTACTTAAAAATCGTTAAAATTCTTAAAAGTTATAATATTGCAATCAAAAATTGATTAATAATTACTGTACTTAAATTACACAGGTGTGCACAAATACCGTGGTACAAACACATTTTTGCAGATTTTCCAAAATTACTGAACCATTTTAAGTGCATTTGGTATGAAAATACTTGCAAGTACAGCTAAAAACGTTATAATTGAAAATTTATGATGTTCACTCGTAATCATGATTTATCAGGAAAGCATGATAGTCCAAAAATGATACGGGAAAATGGCACTTGTGAAGGGTTTATTATGGAGAGAGATCCCTCCAGCAATGCAGCTCTCACAACAAACTCATGCTGTTCAAGAAGTCTTCGGACAATAAATCCCACTTCTTCATCAAAGTCCCTTATCCCCGGAATTGTTTTAAGAGGAGACTGGCTAATTGCGGTTGCTTTACCAAGAGTATCCCAGACATAATCTATGGGACTCAGGTCTGGAGATATGGCTGTTCATTCCATCCTCTAAATATACTTAGTCAAGGTATTTGTCAACCAGCTCAATCCCTGCACTAACAGCCCCTTTGATAAATCTCACTCAAAGTTTTAAGATCTCATCCTTTATACCTCAAAGCAGAAAAGGTGCCTTCCTGAAAGATGCACAGCTCTGTGCGCTTATAAAACATCACGCTGGCTCAGATCACAACACCACCACCTCCATAGCGGTCCATTCCCCCAATGTTGGTTGGATAATACGGGTCCCTGGTTCTCTCCATATAAGATCACGTCGAAAATCAGTGTTCAGACAGAATATCGACTTATCCGTAAAGTGAACACAAACCCATTGCTCCCGGGTTCAAGAATGTTGTCTGTACCATGCCAGGCATGCCTTTTCTATTATCTAGAGGGAATGTGGTGTAGACCATTGATCTCATGACATAAATCCATTAAACCTTCGGCATGTAGTATGCCTCGAAACTAAGCTGTCAGAAGTACCACTCATTTGCGAATTGAGTAGCTGTCATCCCCCTATAGCGCCTAGCAACTAAAGTAAAGTAGTGGTCATCCTGGTTTGTTGTAGCTTTTGAGCACCCTGTAACTTGTATCCTGGAACTGGTTCTATAATTTTCAAATCACATTTCAAATATTTGAGAAATTTTTATTTCCCCTGTATAGGCCTGCCCCCTCCCAAATGCTTTCCATCATAATTTATTATTCAGATGTTGTCTTTGTGTCATTGGTTGCAAAAGTTTTAAAATATATCGTAAGTCTCTAGAAACATGAACAAAACTAAAAAAAGCACAGAGTAGTATTTGAAGTACTTGTCTTATCTGAAAAAATTACATCTGAATAATCTGAATAAAATTAAATTGGAAAATCAAATTTGATCAAAAAATTTAAAAAAAAAATTTTTTTTGGTGTATGTTTAATTTTTTGATTAAAACTAATTGGGTATTTTTCAAAAAAAAACACCGGAAAGCACTCGTAAACAGGGACGTTTTAAGATGTCGGCAATCGGGCCCAGGCCAAGGCCCTGGGGCCTCGTCTCATTCATGAAATCTTAAAAAGTCTGTTTAAAATTTTTCCCTAAATGTTTTTTGGGGACGTATTCTCCAAAAAACTGGGAAATTCAAACTATATGTCAACTGGTAACAGTGTTAAGACTGCATTATTATGTGATGATTGTTGTCCATATTTAGGCCTAGGCCTACCACCATGCACCAGCATTACTCATTCTGTCAAAAGGTGGTGGTTGATCGATTGTAATTGTTGTTGATTGTGGGGTTGTAAGTCATGCACATTTATTTATTTTGGGTTACTGTTTCTGCGAATATTTGACAACGTACGTATACTTTTAAGGATGAAAGTAGGTCCTACATTTGTATTGGGGTGCAAGGTCTACTTTTGATTTGGGCCCCAGGGCCTCAAAAAGTCTTAAGATCTTTGCTTGTAAATTTTGGTGTTCGTGATCGAGAACGTAACGTCGCTCCATTGAAGAGAATATTCGACTTGAGAATTTACAAGCACTACTCGGTGAAGATGCGAGTCAATGTAAAGAAAATTTGCTTGTTACCACAAAAAACGAATTCTGATCTTTTGATATGCTATGAGAAAGATCAGAAGGCAGGTAAATGGATGCCACATACATTGTACCAGAGGAACAATGACGAACTTGTCTTGAAGTGCATGCATTTGCTAAACAGGCAACACAGAAAATCTGCCTTGTAGAAAATTGTGACTAAGATAAAAAAATAATGCATTATGACAATCCAAAACAAAACAAACAAACAAAAAATAGGATGAATCGCAACAAAGCAACAAAATCAACGCTGGAACGAACCATTCGCATTAAAAAAGCTCTCTTATTATCGGGTGAAATATGAAGGGTGTGTTCTTTTACGAACTGTTGGAACGGTATAACAATAGCTGCTAAGCATCACAAAAACAATCGCTGCAATTGAACTGGGAAATCGATCAAAAATGTTCATTTACTGGCAAAGGTTTGCGTTCCGGGAATCTGTTCCAAGATAACGCAAGACATCATTTTGCAAACCGCTTATTATTTACCATGTTAGTAACGCTTGGTTAAAAAGTTTTGGTACAACCGGCGAAGCCCGAATACCCCCTTTGAACTGTTACCATTTCGGTCAAAGGAAACGCGTCTTTGTAGACTTTCCGGTGACGTAGTACAAAAAAAAAAGTTTGGGGCCCGTAAAAAAAAAAGCTTTTTTTTCTACACTGCGGGAACCGTTAACCCCCAGGGAGGGGGCTAAAATGATGAAATATATTCTGATGAATAAACGTATTATTCTCAGTTCTAAATTATATATTCATTTTTCTGAAACATGCTTTGAATCATTACTACGACTGATATATTCATTTTCGGTCGAAGAGAATTAAGTTTTTTAAAAAAAATTGGATTTTAATATCTTTAAAATCTTTAAAGGTATTTTTTCTTTCTGTATCTTTTAATATTCGTTATTAAAAACCCAAATTGTTTCCCTTTATTGTTTTCGTTGGTACGTTTAATTCTGTCAATCGTAAAACAATTGCAAAACTGTTGAGTACCGAGGGATTGTAAATGTATCATAAAACAGATTGTATATACACTCACTTCCAAAAGTTAAGCACGAAGATATAAAATGCAAAAAATTCAACAAATACTTATTTAATTGACACAAAATTTGGCAGTAAAGTAGCATATTTTTACAAAAAAAAAAATCAATAATTATATAAAAAAAGTAAAATTTTGTAAGTTATCAGATGTTATACGGGAGACTTAAATAAATTATTATTAAAAAAAAAACAGTAAAATGAAAAAGGAATTTAGGGTTTTGGGTCCCCCCCACTGTATGCAAAACACCTTCTGACCATGTTTAATTGGGGCAACCACCGCAGAATTAAAATCCCATTCTTTAGAGCAATTTCCAGCTAAAAAGGAGCGGGGTGGGGGAAACGGAAACAGCACGGCCGGGGCACCCAAAAAAATTTTTCCCTGGGGTTAAAAACGGCGAATATGCCCACGCCACAAGCGCACTCTTCTCTGGTAGTCATTGGGGTGTCGCCTTGGGACGTTGGTTGTTCATTAAAACAAAAATAATACCAACGCTGCGCGTAAATCTCACAAAGGGTTCTAGGAATTATCTCGTGGGGGCAGCCGTCACAGAACCCCGGTGTGCGGTCGGTCGGCTCCTTAAAACCTTCCCCCCACCATAATGCTTCCGCCTCGGGCGTAAAGTGGATTTTGGGGCTATTTCGTGTTCCCTTTTTTACGCCATATCCATACGCGCATTTCCCCGAGCAAATTTTCATCAGTAAACCTTGCCCCGTCAGACACAGTCCATTTTCCCTGTTCCCGGCACCCAACGGGCCCCTTTGATTGAGGGTAAGGAACACAAACTCGGCCCGGGGATACAGTCCATTCATATGTAATCTTCGGGGGGGTACAGTAGCTGCAGATATAGCCTTACCAAGGACGCTGTAACATAGATGTCCTGTGGGGTGCCCGGATTCCTCTTGGGTACAATACAAAAAGGGTTTCCCCGGGGGGTTTTAACCCTTGGGTGACTCCTAGGGCCTTCGGACAACTGTTGTGGGTTTGGAATTGTTTAAAACGTGAAATTACAGAAATGAAAGCCCAAGAAAAGAGAACATCTGTGATCGGCTGCCCTGCTTCAATGCGCCACAGCATCCCGGGGTCAAAAACTTCACTGTTTTTTGGAACTCATGTAACTCGTATGTCTTGAAAACAAATCTTAAACACAAAAAAATTGAAAGTTTTAAAACCTTTTTTATAAAACCCTTTTCACAATCAACTTCGTAACCCTTATTGTGGTTCTTATAAAACTGCCCTTTTTTCATATTTTTGACATAAAAAAATTGGCTGTTACCTAACATATTTGCATACTTCCATCTACCTCTGCAGCGAATTGCTTCTTCAATTCTGATTGGCTTCCGGAAATTAGCATTTTCCTCTCCGTGCTTAACTTTTGGCAGTGAGTGTATTTTTTCAGAAATAGGGAGTCGAGGTTTTTACTTGGTCAGAATTAATTTGTTTCAAAGAAAAATTAAGAGTAAATTTCTAAATCCTTAAAAACACAAATATTTTGAATCTTAATAGTTTTAAAGGAACTTAAGAGTTTATTTTGGTTTCCCTAACTGTTATTTACTTTATAATTTGAGGAAGATAAGAACAAATTATCCCCGTTACTTGGACCATTCGTGAGTTTGATAGAATTTGTGCATTAAATTGAAAAGATAGCTTATTTTGTTCCTTCTGGGGTCTTTTTTATAGCAAGAATCCTTACTAAAAGCTTTTGCATTTTGTTTTATTTTTTTGAAAACTTTACTTTGTACTTCGCTGTGCAATTACCCGCATGATGCAAGACACATTGTTTTTAAAAGTAATGATAAGGTCCTCAGGTATGTCTTCTTTCGTGTTATTTATATCACTTTTGATGTTTCTAGAGCAGCACGATGTCATAGAAAAATAGGATCAAGGTTTTAAAAATGTTTATTCAACATTGTTTGAAATCTATTTATCAGTTCTTAAGTCATTGACCGATAGAGAAGTTTGTTTGTTTTAGTCCTTTTCATCGAAGAAGAGAAAGTGTAAAAGAATATAAAAGACTTTTTTTTATCTCATTTGATGTGTTGATAAACATAAAAAAGTAATTCTTAGTTGGAGAAGGGATGATTTGACCTATAACTCTTATCTTGTGATAATCCACGGAAAAACAGATGAAAGTTGAGAGATGGATTTAAAAAGAATCAGCCTTGCGACACTGAATTCCGATTTATTTTCATTTTCAAGATAATATATATTTTTTTGTTTCTAATGGGCTGTGGGTTGGTGTTTTAAGATTGCAAACTTAGTACATTCGCCGGAAGCTGGTAATTCTTTTTAGTGCGGCACCATTGAGACGGATACCAAACGCCAAAAGTAATTTTGACGTTCACTTTCATCCCTAGAGGGAGGCACCTGAGCTCTGACGATGCAAACCTGTACTAGGATTTAATTTTGCTGAAAGCACCCAAGCCAAACAGATACTCTAGGGATATTTTGCATGCCATGTAATCATACGACAGGGCTGCTCTATCGATTTCCTGCATCATGAAAATCCACCGACTTGAGGCGAGGTCGAACCCGTAACCTTAGGTGCAGAAGCCCAACGACAAACCAACCGTGCCACCTAGCCGGCTTTCCAAGATAATACATTCTATAACAAACAAACAAACAAACAAAAAAACCATGACGCACCGAGAAGGAGTTTCCCGATTGTAATGAAATTTCGTATGCAAAGACATTTGTACCGAACATACAAAAGATTACAATTTGGTGTCGATTGAACGAATAGCGGGAGCTACAGCGCATCGGAACTGCGAACTCAGCAGGTGTCTATAAGAAGCGATTCTCAGTCTGATGGTCAAAATTTCGATTGCATTGCAATTTAGGATACCTTTCAATGACTGAAAAAATGCCTCGCCGAGGGATTCGAGCTCATTGCGAACAACTGTCAGAGTTTGAAAGAGGTCATATCATTGAACTGAAAGATACAAGTTGGGCAAATCGGAGAATCGCTCGTTATATGGGTTGAAGCGATGCGGCCATTAGAAGATGCTGGCAAGAATGGGTGCAAAATGGCAGATTTCAGCGTTATGATGGTAGAGGTCGACCTAGGGCCACAGCAGGTCGGGAGGACAGATTGATTGTCAGATCAGTTGTCACAGCGTCTGATTCATCGCTATCAACCATCAGACGTACTACACCCACACGAGTGTCCACCATGACCATTCACAGACGGCTGATAGAGCGAAATTTACGCTCGTACCGACCGCTACGCCACCTGCCATTTACGTCTGCATATTGTCGAGCCAGATTACAGTGATGCTTAGCTCGATCAGATTGGAATCATGCTGACTGGGGACCTATAGTGTTTAGCGACGAATCCAGCTTCCAACTGTGTTCTGACGATAATCGAGGACGTGTCTGGAAGCCCAGGGCAGAGTGCCGATCCTGCTTTCACTATTGCACGCCACACAGGTCCTCAACCAGGAGTTATTGTCAGGGGCGCCATTTCTTTTGACAGCCAGACCCTTTTTGTCGTCATTAGAACACACTTAGAGCACAGCGGTGCGTCGACTAAATTCTGAGAACTGTTTTGCTACCGCTCCTTTAGCAGCACCCTGGCCTCATTTTTCAGCAAGATAACGCCAGAACACATACGGTACGTATTGCTATGAACTGTCTTACAGCTTGTCAAACACTTCCTTGGTCAGCCAGATCGCCAGATTTCTCTCCAATCGAGCAGGTCTAGGATATGATGGGAAGGCGACTGCGTCTAACAGGGAATGTTCATGACCTGGCCCGACAATTGGAGAAAACTTGTCAAGAAATACCGCAGGAGACCCACCAGGGTGCTTTATCACTCTATGTCACGTCGTGTGGCAGCTTGCATCCAGGCTAGAAGGTGGGTCAACACCTTATTGAACTCATTACTTTGTAACTATGCAACAAACCATTCAATTTTTCTGAAATTTTAATAATTTTCTATTCTGTACCCTCCTCCCCCTTCTTCAGTTCTTACCTTGCCAGTTTGGGCTCGGAAGGGATTTTCCCTTGTCTCTTACTCTTTTCCTTATTTTTTTTGTTTTTGCTCTTTGTTTTCTCTCTCTCCCATATATTCCCCACCTATATGAGCTGTTTTTAACTTGTTAGTTATCATCTTTGTCATTGCTTATCGTTTTACTATCTTTTACTTTTTAGACTTCCTTATTTTTCTTTGAGTCACTGTCATTGTACTTGTACAACAAAAGTTTTTTCGAGCTTTGATCATTGCAAAAACAATAATGATTTCATTGTATAATCCATTTCTACCGTAATATCATTTTGAGTAGATAGCAACATCAAACTGTTAAACTTTTCTTTTTCCATAGTAGATCTAATTTCAGTCTTTACTCTCTTAAGGACAGAAATGCTTCTCTCATGACTCGCTAGGCGATGTGTGTGTGTGTGGTACATTCGCTGTAATTATAAGTTTTTCTCTTTTTTTTGCCCTATAATTTTTTGCGCTCTTAAACCTCTTGCGCCCTAGGCATATGCCTAGCGTGCCTAAGCGGAAAAGCGGCCCTGCTTTTTCAGACAAAAATCATAGTTTAATTTTATTCTATAAGATATCAGTTGTTATCTATATTCTGATCGCAAGGGGAAAAAAACGTGTTTTACAGTTATGATAAAAAATCAACAGCTACTATAAAAATGAAAATTATGTAGGTTACGCTGCAAGAGGAATTTAAACAAATTTTCAAAAACAACGGATACGGGCGTGAATATCGAATTCAATGTAATTAAAAAAAAATTTATATGTAAGAAATGAATGTTTGAAAAAAAATAAACGTTAAGAAAAAAAGAAATATGTTGTATCGTAAGAGAAAAACATTTTGTAACTTTGAAGCAATCAATATCCTTTTGCTTAGTCGACTGATTCTCCATATATTATTCCAGTAGATTTCTTTTTTTTTTCTGTGATTTATCGTGTGATTTCGGTGTGTGTTTATCGTTTCAATTTACAATTTCCTTTTGTCTTTTTTTTTTCTTATTGTTACATTTCATTTTACATACAACGCTGAAACCTTAGCTTAAGCATCCTTAAATATGAATTACAAGATTATTGAAGCAAAAGAGGGCAACACACCGCAGAAGAGGTATTACTGAAATGTGAGAATTAATATTTTAGCGTCCTATTTCACACACATCGTTACCTTATATTTTACTATGCCATTTTTCTCTATGATGTTTTACTTTTTTACTAAATAAGAAAGACTTTGTTTTTGTTTCATTCAAGTCAAATCAAACATCAGCATTTGGCATTGTTACATAGATCGGGGTTCGAGGATTTTTTGCAATCAGTCTCAAAGAGCAAAATAGTTCTTCAGGAGCGATGGAAATTTTTGTCTAAAAACGACCCTTGAAATACAGCAGCAATATTCGCAGAATAAGTCTCAGAAAGCCTTCACATCTTCTACGGTGTTCGGACACATCTATCAGTGTCTGAAATACAAGTATGTTTACGATTATTCGCAAGCACTCACTCGCCCTACTCAATAGCTGAAGTAATTATTAATCGCTGGTCGACTCTTCAATGGTCAAAACAAGACTAATTCAGTTTAGGCAAGCGACTCCCTATTTATAGTCTCCACGGGTTTTTCTCGTAAAAATCCGTTTATGTCATAGATCTTTTTTGTAGATTTCTTCAGTAATTTCCAGAAACATCCATATGGTCACCAAAAATTATGTCAACTTAGCTTATATCGCCAACATTTCGTCAAGTTTTCATTGAATCGCCATTATAATGTAAGGAACGGCGTTGTTTACAAATATTAAAATTTTAGCATAAAATAAATGTAATAGAGAGTAATATTAGCATATAACACATCCCGATATAAATTATTTATATTATTTTAAGCATTCATTACACAAAATTCGTAACAGTATTTTCAGAGGTCGCCAAAGAGGTGGTCCGTGAGAAAATGTCACTGGTCCTCAGAAAAACGGGGGATATACTTACTCATCACGTTAAGTTACGTTTTAAGATACATTGAAACATAATTCAATTCCAAACAATACGTGAAAAGTTATAAAATTCTATTAGTGGTCCGCGGGATTTAAATTATGATTTTACTGGTCCGTGAGGTCAAAAAGTTTGGCGACCGCTAGTATTTTGATATTAAATCTTAAATGTATTCAAGTAAAGAACTATTCACTCCGTGGAGCTGTGTAGCTAAAATGTATAAAAAGTCGAAACAATTTTATTCTCGTACTTATATGCTTATGTGCATCTTCTAGGTAAATGCATACGTATGGATTTGTCCAGAGCAGGGGTCAGCAACCTTATAGCTGTAGTGAGCAAACCAATATGATTCAGCGTGGCATGCAGTAAGAAATATTTGAAACAATTTGATTCCCACAGCAGTGCATCTAGAGTTAGAGAATAGAGGCCAAATTACAGATTTTGAGTTTTATTACATACTAATTATATGTCGTTTAAAGATATTTATCAACATAAAAATAAGCAATGTAAAATATAACCATTCCTTAAACATAAATAAAAAATTAAAATTATACATATAGTATACAACTTTTAAGAATATTCATTAAAATTAGAAATATATTAAAATTATAAGTATTCCTGCAATACAGAGTAAAATACATACATGATACTATTTGACACATGATTCTGTAGATTCCGCTGTTAAACTACTTCTTTTATAGTCTCAAAAAAATATATTTCATATGAGAAAAAATTTGTTCACGTATGCATGTAGAGCTAAAAGCGAAAAGCAGAGCACATGCAATTTTCTTCAAACAATTAAATCACTACGACAATGATGAACATAATTTTAAATCGAAATTAAAGAAGTTTAGTCGATTTATTGATAGTTAACTTTGTGTTATTTTCCTAATTCCAGAAATTTTGCTTTCAGTAACTCTGAAGTTTTTTTTTCACGACACAGTAATGAATGATGCTTTATTTTACAAGTATTACACAATCATTTTGTTTTGAATTGAATATTTAACGATAAGAATGAGTCACACAAACTACACACAAATAGATTTAGAAGAATCATTTTATAGCAAAGAATTGAAAGTAAGAAAAGTCTTTATATAAGCGTGAGTTATAAAAAGGAGAGACGGGCGCGATTTAACTTGATTTCATTACTTTGTAGAGTGCCACTGAAAACTACTCCGTGTGTTAAAGGTTGCCGATCACTGGTCTAGAGATTACTATTCCAGAAGTTTCCAAAGTGTAGCACTTGTGTTCATGTCACAAATAGTTATAAAAAACTTTAAGAAACGTCGTACATGCATAATAATATATTGGAAAATCGTAATTTTTAGAATTATTTTATAGATTGCTCTTCGGGTAACTCTTACAGCAATCAAGTAGCAAATTTTAAGACAAAAGGTGGATAAAATAACTCTTTCTGAAACTGAATAAATTTAATGCAGAAAACGTTTAGTCTCTTTTCGTAACATAATGTCAATGGAAAATTATAAATTGAATTATAATAATAAAAGTAGTAAGTAACATACTCATATGCATATTGATATTTATTAAAAAGATTGTATTTACATAAAGATAATGCCTTTTATCAATGACTACATAGGTTGCTTTCATGGGAGGAGTTAAATTTTTAAACTGCGGTGTGATCTTTATACAAAAAATAAAAATATGTTGATCTATGGAAGAGGATTGAATTCCCAAACCCAGTGGCGCACACAAGGGGGGAAGGGAGGGGGTTCAGACACCCCCCCTATATCCCTTTATTATTTTTTCAATTGATTATAATCCTATGTATATAGTACGTAAAATGTAATTGTTTTTGTTTTAATAATTAATTTTATTAATTAATGCTATAATTATTTATTCAATAATTAATTTGTCACTGTTTTTTGTTCCTGATAATCAACAAAATCAAAAGAATATGTTGGGCGGCGTATTGGAGCATGATACGAGAATAGTGGACTTTCGGCCCTAGACTCCCCTCCCCCTTTTGAAAAATTCACTGCGTTCGTCACTGCCCAAACCCCATCCATCGTACTTGCGTACCCTAGTTGTACTCGCCACGGCATTTTATAAAACTGTGACATTTTTTTTCTCCTCGTGATAACAGATAGAAGAAAATATTACTGCTTTTTTTAAAGATATGAAATAAAAATTATAGAGACTCACAAACGTTCGAAAAAAGTCATTTTTCATGACTCTATTTTTGATTTCATATAAAAATATCCTGTTCTGCAGACTGATTTAATAAAAAGTTTTATTTTTTGAATAAATGTTATTTTGATTCATTCAAAGCTTTAAAGGAAATTTAATTTCTAAATAAATATTTCTTTGCTTGTTCGTAAAGATTCAGTAAATCAATGCATTTTTCACCGTGAAGGTTTTTCGATACTCATTCATTCTAAGATATAGAATTGTATTTATAATTAATAAATAAGATATTAAACCTTATCTTGTACGGTTTTTACCTCTCGTATATTTTTAATTAAATTTTTATATTAAGTATTTCAATATTTTACTATGGACTAAGTAATTATTAACACAATTTTGCGTGCAAGGAAATCGTATTTGAAATGAGGTTCTTCCTCGTTCAATTTCTAAGCAGGCATCACACCCACCCATCAGTATTAAATTGCCACTGAAATTTTCCGATTATGCAACACATCACCAACCTGCTGACATACAATTCTTATCGTTTTTCCTTATTTTTCCTTTCTCAGAGTGCTTCAATAATGGGTGGCATCTGTTGATATAACGAAATTTTCGCTTGAAAAAAATAACAATAAATAAAAACCCGCAGCAATCGGGTTCTGATGATAAATGCTCACGTGTTTGTCTCGTAGCAAATTAAGCCCGCCGACTTATTTATTCAGCCAGTGGGCGATAAAGTTCTCGACTGTCGGTGGGAGGAATGTCCTACCTCCCCCTCTTTACGGTGTCACTGACCGTCGCTTGACGCATGAGCAGTTTGCCTTTCCGCCCTGGTCCCCCAAAGAGGGCCCCTTTATAGGTTCCATACAGGAGGATCGGGTTGCTGCGCTGTGACTCTATGATGCCAAATGAATGCTGCAGTACCGCGTGGAGCTATGCCCCTGTAAACATGACGTTGCATTAGTATGGGTGCATGGGGGCGTTGTCCGCTTAACGATGGGGACCCATTCGGTGAATGATATACAGTTCTTGAATAACTTTAAATGCAACTTGCCCAGCCCCTCCACCTACATAATATAATGATGACCACCTGATCAAATGATGTTAAACAATAATCTGAGCATGTCTGCGTGTTGATATATATTATACAAATACTGACTTAACAGAAAACATCATAAAATCATGTATAACTAATAATTCTCAATATGAAAGGGCAAATCGAAGTACAAATGGTATTGTGATCGCATATTATGCACTGCATTATGCATTCGCAGATTTGAAGTTGTTTGGGAGTAGAATCTGATATTCGCACACACCCCGAACTCTCTCTCATTTAAAACTATTTAATTCTGCTTTTAAATGGATAAAACTCATGGTTAGTTATTTCTTTCATAAACAACGGCTATTGTTTAGTTAGAATGTATTTGGCACTTTGCAGAGAAAATGTGCACCTTAAAAGCAGAGCACATATATACATGAAAACTAGGAAGAATTTGTTTCTCTATTACACGTCTTGCAATTTAAATCTAACTTTTAGCAAACACAATTTGTCTTTTTATCAACCAAACTCTTCTCTTTATAAACCAAACTCAACCTTTTTTTTAAAAAAAATTAATTTACTCGCTTACATAGAAAATTTAAAATGTTTATAAATGTAATAATAGTGTAAATCATTTAATGCAAATTGAATTCAAAAATTTGAAGTGAAATTCATCATGTTTTGAAACCAAAATCACCCTTCTGAAAAATTACATTTATCTTTTTCTAAACTAAATTCGATCTTGCTTTATACCAAGGAAGGTTTCTTTTACGATAACATATTTCTCAGATGAATTTTGAAAAGTTTGCATTTATTTTGTGAGAGAGAGAAGGATAATTCGCTTACAAAAGTTTCGTATTCTGGGAAATTTAAGGCCGCGGTAGCCTAGTGGTCAAGGTAACCGACTCGTGGCCGGTTTGTCATGAGTTCGAGCCTTGCTCCATCGTGTAGGGAGTTGATGCACGTTAATTCTGTTAAAGCTCAAACGTCCTCCAGTGGTGTGGAAGTTAGGAGAGGGGTGTCGTCCTTGTCACTTGACCATGGCTCAAAATTACGAGGTCCGTCGCCAAAAGCCTCTGAGTACCTGAATAGAGCGAGGTTAATATTCACTCACTGGGAAATTTAAAATACCTTTACGAGACAACTATATTGTTAGTTGGGTTACTTTTATGCATAGGAATAGTTTGAATGATGTGTCCTATATTATTAATGATCAAAGTAATGTTAAAAATTGTCATATATCTAGTTTAAATCCTCTCAATTATAATTAATGAATATAAAATTAGAAGATAAATTTTTAAAAAAATTTCTGAAGTACTGAATTAAATTTTCTAGCTGATTTTTTTTTTTTTGAAATGAAAATAATTTGCAGCAACTCTTGTTCAGTACGTGTAAATTCATTCCTTATTTATCTTTTTGTCCTTATTCTTGTAGGAAACCGGATATTTCCGAAACATTTTAAAGTGACACATGTATCGCTTTAAATTGTCCAGAAAGTTCTAAAATAAACAAGTAAAAAATTATTTTAAAATAATCCTTTTTAAAATGTTTGTCCCCAATGTTTATATTAATAATCTACATTTTTTTAATATAAACATAGTGATAAATATTTTGAAGTACATTTTCTCCTCAATTTGCAACCTATTGTACTAAATCCCCCCGATAACAAAATAAATAAATAAAAATAATAAATTATTTCATTAGTAGAATCAATAAGTTCCTAGATCTAATTCGTTACAAATAATAGAGTACGTATTATGTATAATAATTAGATATGTACATAGATTGAATTCTTGTGTCTTATGTACAATTTTTATAATCTGTTCGAATATACATATGGAAAAAGAATTGAAGAATTAAAATCCAAATAATGGTCTGCAATTTAAAACGGAGCTCTACCGCAAGTTGAAAAGATTTAATATACTTCTGAAATGACTTTCTTCGTAATGAATTTTCTTCTTGCCACAATCAATTAATTCCTTAGTATTTCGTATTCCTGCCTAGAATTCTATGTTTTGAGCAACAGTTAAGCTATCTTTACAGGTATTCTTATGGCCTATATAGACCATAGAAGGTATATAGGATCAATATAAGGTATATCATCATGTTTCAAAAAAAAAAAAGTACCCAAAATATTTTTAATTCATTTTTCTAAAAATTCTATAAGTGGTTTTTTAACGCATTATTAATTAAAATTTAATTTAATAATAAAATAACAGTTTTTGTGTAAAAATTACATATTTGCACTGAAATATAAATTTACTTGAAAATTAAATAAATACTCAAAAATAGTTTAAAACATTTTTTTGTAAATTATAAATTTTTAAAAAGTAAATGTTTTTTCTACTTTCCATTTGGAAACTCTGGAAAAAGCACGTTTCCTAAATAGATGCTATTAATTCTTCAGCAATAAAATGCTGTCAATGATATTCCGAGTGTTTAAGGAATTAATAAATGTTGCTAATAGAGAAAATATACGCCTTATGTAATAATTCCCCTTGAAAGACATATAAATTAGGCAACTGATTCATATAGGTATAAAATAATTTCCTGTTAACAGTAACTTTAAAAATAAGAATTTTCTATGTAAAAAAAATTAAATTATATATAATACTGCAGCATCCATGTATAAATATATATTTTATAAATTCTAATATTTTTATAAATTCTAATAACTTTTCTAAATGCGAATATCTGTTTTATATTCCAATTTTTGTTTTTGTATGCTTTAGCTGTAGTGTTATGTTTCATGTCTCTATAGTAGAAAATATATATACATACATGCACATACATTTTTCTTGGGGTAAGAGTGTTTTAACTCATATCTCAAAATTAATTTCAAATTTTATGGCTTATTTTCAAGGTGAAAAGGAGGTTTATTTGTAATAACGGGTTTCGAATATTAATTTTCTCTCTCTCTCTTTCTGAAAAAAGGTATTAGAATCATAATTTTTGACTAGATGCAATCTGTTTGGAATGTCAATATACAATAATCCTTGGGATGGCATACCACTCCCATTTTCCCTTCCTTTGCTTTAGGTCACTGTAGCCGCGGTAGCCTGGTTGTCAAGGTAACGGACTCGTGATCAGCGTGTCATAAATTCGAGCCTATGTAAGGGGGCGATGCACGTTAAATCTGTCGAAGCTCAAACGTCTTCCCGTTGGTGTGGTGTAGAAGTTAAGAGAGGGGATTGTCAGCTCAGGTGTCATACTCATCACTGGACCATGATTCAAAATTACGAAATACGTCGCCAGGAGCCTTTGAGTCCGAGTCCGCCCAGAAGAGTTCGACTAATATTCACTCACTCGTTAAGTCACTACATATTTCATAGTAAATCCTACACCATTCAGAATTTTTAAAGTATTTAAATAAAAATAAATATAGTAAAAGAAAGATATTACATGCTCGTATGTTACTTGCAAGAATTATGATAATATTGTTATTTTCTAGAATTATTTGAAGAAAATGATATTAGTTAATTTTTAAAAAAAATAATCCCAAAATGTACATCTCATGTTTCAAAGAAAACTCCCTATGTGTGTAGCTGCCTCTCTACCCCAGGAAAATATCGAATGGTCCCGTATAAGCACGAAAGATGCAAGTAAAAATGAAAAATTATTCTTATCTACTTCATCATTTTATTTTTTATCTAGCATGGGACAATATGAAGTATCCTTTATCCTTATGAACGAAGTAAAAAGTGTAAATCCATGAGGCATTTCTATCTATAAATTTCTGTCTTGGCAATAGATAAATAAGATTGTAATTTTTTTTATCAAAAATTAAAAACTAAAATCCTGTTCATTGCGAAAAAAATTGCATTTTATTATATTACTCCCTAGTTAAATCTTCAGCGAAAATATGTCTTGTTTGAAAAATAAAGTTGTTTTCATTGCTAGGTATGTAGTTGATTACGAAACTTTAAATACGCTGATGACACAAAGAATTTCCAAATTTATTTATTTTATTTTATTTTTGGATCTATAGTATAATTTCTAATAATTTAGTTCGTACAAATTTAATAACTTAAACAAAATTGTACTTTAAAATGCTGAGCTTGAAAGGAACGATGTCTTTTCTGTACTCTCATGGTTTGAATTCCTTTGCGCATATTCAGACAGGTACATAGAGACGGATATTTAAATTAAATTAAATTAAATTAATCTAATTTAATTAAATTAATTCAATACATTTCTAGATATACATTTTTTAAAATTGCGTTTAAATAGATGAAGCACGTTTTAAATGGCAATTCATTATTTCCAAATCAATAATTTAAAATATTCTTATGTACATATTGAAAACATTTTATTCATACAGAATTCTTCTCGCATGTAAATTTTTAAATATATCTCTACCAGTCTCATCAATGAATAATTTATGTTTAAGAATAAATTTTCCTGCGATGTCTCAAAATATTTTCATAATTTTTGTTATACTTCTAATTTTTCAAACACTATTATATCTTTTAGTTTAGTCCACCAGATGGAGCTACCAAAACTAGAGCTGAACTGCGTAATTTTAATACTTTGTTTTGATATTAATTGCCTTGTCTTTTATCCATTATTAATTTTTTTTATTAAAATTATAACGTAAAAAAATATTAGCGAATTATTTTAAAACTCTAACACTTCCACTTTTTGTGATTATTTTTGTTTTTTTAAGACAAGGCGATACGTGTGTATTTCTCGTCTAATATTAATTTTAGAAGTTCTTACACAATCTCGGATTAAGTATTTCTCACTTCAATTTAAAATTTCATTTCTAAAAAACGAATTATTATTTTCCTAAGTAAATTCTGTTGGCCTATTTATTGAGACATGGTTAAACAAATTTTAATTTTTTTTAAACTTCTTTTAAATGATACATAGTGAACTAGACTTTCTATTTGAATATTTTTAGCAATTCTTTTATATAAGCTTTATTTTCATACTTCTGTAATTAATGATAACTACCTATTTATCTTTGAAATTAAACTTTAAATAATTGAAAATTAAAGTGCAAACACATTAAACATAACTCTTTCAACGCACAATGCAACTTCCAGCAATTTTTCTTTTGTTTCGAGTATCAAACCTATTTAATACGATTTTTCTTAGGGAAACAAACTTTTGAGAGAGACATCGAAATGTTTGGAACTGTCACCTTATAAGTTTCTATCTTTTTTGTTATTTTTTTAAATTTTATCTTGACTTCTTAAAAGATTGCAATATAAAATGGTATATTTTATAAATTCTGTTTAAACATAACTTAAAATACTGTATTTAAACTTCAGACAACAAATTTATGAGCAATAAAAAGAGAGATATTTGATTGTTTGGCATGTAACATATTAAAATTTACTCTTTAAGATATTTATAAATAATAACATTCCGGGAAACATTTTCAATGAGTCTTCTAATTGTAAATATTTAAAAATGATACAATATTTTAATATTTTTATTTAAATCTGAATGTTTTCTATTATTGATAAATTCATAATACACAGATCATTACTTTAATAGGGACTTACTGTTTGAAACAAGAATTACTGCCCATGGTTGCACTTTTCCTCGGTATATGTGTTTCTGTACGATGCCATGAGTTCAAAGACCAATACATTGCACCCACATAGCGTAATATATAGACAACCTGCAACCCATTTTGGCCCCCTTTGAAAGAAGCCCACCGTGACGTCATTAAAATCACCTCTTAAGAGGCCTGATTCTGCCCAGTGAGCTCGAAATCGAAAGCTGGATTAAAAAATCGGATAAAGAGAGAGAGAAATACCGCACTAACATCAATAATTGATTTACCTTACTGAAACGCTGTGTTCCAAAATTTATGATGCATATACAATAAAAATATTGTTAGTGCCACTTAACAGAGACTAGTGTCCAGATTGTTAAGGCTTCAGTTGCTTTAAATTTATACATTACACACACCTTCTTATGTATATCTGAAAGTTGATTAAATATATGGAATTTTAAATTGAAAATATAAACACACGTACACATATAAACATCGCCAAAAAATAATACTAAGTTCAGGGTAGGCGCATCTCATTAAATAAAGCTAATGGTGTAAAATGTACAGCTTCTCCGGTCCACAAAGAGTAGGATATAAGAAAAGGATTTTGAAGAATGGGAAATATCCAATCAGTCATTTCTGATCGACAGATAATCGTTATATATATATATATATATATATTGTCTCAGTGTACACTTAAAATAGCAGAAAATGTCAATTTGCTGCCAGGGGACAGATGTTTTTTCTTTTACAACACATGGCAATTGTATCGGCAAGGACAGGTTGGTCAGTATATCAAATCTTAGCTGATTTCCACCTAGATGGGTTCATGGTGCATCGGCTCGCGAAAATATGGTTGAAAAAAAGAAAATGTGATAAATTTGAGAGATGTTAGAGAGGCATCAGCATTTGTGGATCGAATCATTGAGTGGTGTGGCTCCGCAAATCACTTTTGCTGCTATATTGCTACATGTGGAAGGCACCCTTAAGGTACCCGACTGGTTTAAAAACATCATTTTCATCCAAAAAAGTAATCGAAATTTCTTTTATAGTCTATTTTTGTAGCCTGTTTAATAAGCTTTCTAAAAATATCATACTTTTAATTCTGAGTCAATTAGAAAAATAGTTATAGCTGTTTTTGTTTGAGGTAGTAAACCAAAATCGAAACCGGACGTGTGAGTTTTCGGTTGATTTTCACCGCAAAATAAGATTTTTAAAATATTTTAACTAATTCTTTTTATGTTTAGTAAACTTTATTTCACTTTATAAATATTTTAATAGATATATTTGGCCTTTAAATAGGCAACAGTTAACTGATTGCAATGTTTGTTTTGATTTAAACGAGTTGCTATCTTTTTACCATTTGTGTTCAAAATAAGATCTCTTTTTAACTTTTTTATTAGTACTTTTATGTAGAGTTATAATTATTTTTAATTAAATTAAAGTTGTCATGCCAAAAACAAGATCAATGAGATAAAAAAAGAAGAGATTTCCAGAGAGCAGAATTTGTTGGAGAAATGTTAAAAGAAAAACCAACGGATCTTTCAAAATTCAGTTATTAATTCTATTAAAAAGATTTGTAATTAACTTTCGATCAAAATCTCCCAAGAAAATGTCTTCACGGGAAAGCTCAGAACTGCAATGAGAGTCTTAACAATGTCGTGTGGGGTATGATCTCGAAAGACAATTTTGTTGAGCTACTAACACTCCGTTTAAGAAATTATATCACAATAATACTTTTTAATTCTAGATTTGCTGGTCTATTACCTCTACTTTAAAAGTTAGGAATGAAATTATGTTCTGAAATGAAAGGATATTCTTGGTACCTCGACAAAACGAGAATTGTTGATTCTACGGGGTATTCTAAACCAGGTAAGAAATGGTCTCGTAAAAAAAGAAAGGCCCTTCAAAAATGCAAAAGTTTGAAGAATGAGGTTCAGGAAGGCCCAACACATACAAATCTGGAGAGTCTTAATACCTTCCTAAATCTTTAAAAAGTTTTATTGCAAATATAAACTTTATTTTGAATTTTCTGAAGAATGTTATTTTTTGAACATAATGGTTAACGGTAAGAGTGATATTTCTTAAAGTAAATAAAATATTCTTATGAAATTTTTTGAGTTTGTTCTTTGTATTATAATGAATGCTTTCTGCTAAAAGCTAAGGGTAACTTTTCAATTAAGTTATTTTTTAATGTAATTTTATACGAACAAAAAAAGTTTCTTAAGAAAATTCTGGATTTTTTCATTTCGAACACCTGTATTTCATAATTTTACAGTAGAATTTGAGCTTTTTTTTAATATAAAGCAGAGTTAAACGTTAAATAATTGTATTCCTGCAAACCTTTTATTTATTTTTGTGATATATATTTTTTTGGAGTTGTTAGCAAAAGAGCAATTTTTTGTACTATTTTGATACAAATTTCTCAATATTTTGAAAAATAAGCTTTCAAAAAATTCTTCTTGCTGTATTTTCATAGTTTTGCAACAAACTTAATTAAAAAATAGGAATTAAATAATTATTTAAGTTATATTTTAGAAAATTGTCTCCAAACCGAGTCGCATACCTTAATATTCCCAAATTGACCAGAATCATAAACTCATCACCTGCTAGTGGCCTACATTCATGACGTTCGTTATGAAGACTGATATTGATACCACAGCGTAGACGATTCCATTTGCAATGATGCTGGGCTACAGCGACGTGGACAACAAAATGGCACCGGGTCGTGTTTTTAGATGAAAATCACTCTTCTGTTTGTCCAGTGATAGTCACCGTGTTCAGGTATTAGAAAGGCCTAGAGATAGGTTTTGTAGAATGCCCGGAAATAAGACCACATTCAAGATGTAAGTAGCATCATGGTTTGAGGGTGTCATCTATATATAGTTGATTTCATTTATCTTTTCTTAAAGTTAATTAAAAAAATTTCAAGATTCCATCCAACATTATTAAAAAAGAACCATTTTAATTGTTTAATTGCCATCCATTTTTCAAATTAGTCATTTTCGCGAAATAATTTTCAGCATTTAAAATTCCTAATTTTTTTCTTTTTTTAAACCTTTTTATCCATATGGAAAATTTGTTACAGATTTATCTTTATTGTATTCCCTTTTTATACGTCTTGAAGAGGAATAACATGAACAATAATAATAATAAAAATAATAGAAACAATATTTTCATGATATAATTAAAATCAATGCTGTATTAATTTTGATATGATTACTGGTATTCATATTTGTTTTAGTTTTCTCGCTTTAATACATTGCATCCATAGTTTGTTAAAGAAATATTATATAATATTTCTTTCCACATATATAAGCAAACTGTACAAAATGATAAAAGAGAAAATAAGTGAAAAGAAAGTTCCCCAAGAAAACAAAATGTTTCAGATTTTCTAAAATTAGTGATCTATTTATCAGTTGATAACTTAATGATCAATATAATAAATACGGAGTTTGAACTACATGATAAATTTACGATAACATAGTGTTACGAATTTTGTGTAATAATGCTTAAAATAGTGTAAATAATTTGTATCTGGATATTAAATACATTAATATTACTTTTTCTGTTGCACTTATTTTATGACAAAAATTGTAATATTTGCAAGCAACGCCGTACCTTACATTATAATGGTGTTTCAATGGAAGCGAAATATTGGCGATACAGCCCAGTTGGCATAATTTTTGGCGACTCGGCTATCATATGGATGCTTTTGGAAAGTACTGGAGGAATCTATTAACATCACAATCATGACGTAAGTGGATTTTTCGGAAAAGAGCTAGAAGGTAGACTATTAATAGCACTCCCTCGCTGAAACTGAGTCAGTATTACTTTGCCTGTTGAAGAGTCCATTTGCAAATAAACTTAACGTATTTGTAATTTTAGACACTGATAATTGTGTCTGAGCGTTGTAGAAGGTGCGAAGGTCTTCTATGATTTATTTTTCGAATTTTGCTGCTATATCCTGTTACGAATTTTTTATCGACAATAAATTTTCATCGCTCTTAAAGAACTGTTTTGCTTTTTGAAACTGATAACATAAAATCATCGAACCTTGATCTATGTAACAATATTTTATTGTTTAAACTCAAGAATGAAATTCTATATTTCTGTGTTCTGTAAGTTTGACAATTCTGGAGCTGTCAAAAGACAGAATTTGCAAGCCAATAGAATATTCTTGCAACAATATGAATCTCTATTTGTATGTAGAATCGAAGAGAATTACCTGGAAGATGTATGAATTCATATCATGTGATTGAAGTGTATTTCTGGATTAAGTTTTCATAGACATCTCTCGTCCATCTCTCACATAGCGTGCAGTGTACCAGGTTCAAACTTTTAAGACTAAGATATAAATACAGCGATGCAAGTTTTGCCAGTGCGGTTAATTGTGTGATCCCAACTTACAATCTTGTGTTGTGGTAATACTCCCATGCAGGGGCCGCTTTTAGGCTTTGGCATGTGCCTAGCGTGCTTTTGGTGCAAAAGATTTGAGGCCGCAAAAAATTGAAGGGCGAAAAAGGAGAACAAAATTAAATTTACAGCGAACCAACCACCATTACGAAGCTCTCAACACAAGATTCTAAGTGTTCAGAAATCTTCATGAAAAAGGGCAAGATGTGACAAAATTGGCGAAATACTTGGCTCAATACTCAAAGTATTCATACCCAAAAGCATCAATAAAGAGCAGTTTGTGAAAAAGTGTCAACATTTCAAAATGTTTAAGAAGGTGGAAGAACTAACAAGACGAATCTCTTCCTAAATGAAGAAAAACAAGTTGAAAAGTACTTCCCCAAATTTAGACGTCGCAGTGAGAATTGACTCGACTCTTCCAGTGACAAACTGTACAGCAGAGAGAAGCTTTTCTGCCCTTTAGAGAGTTGATATTGAAATGAGATCTACTGTAGAAAACGAAAAATTTAACAGTCTGGTGTTGCTACGCACTCAAAATGTTATTGCAATTGAAATTGATTATAATGATGTCATTAATGATTTTATAATGACCAAAGCTGGAAGAAAATCTTTGTTGTACAAATACAATGGCTATGACAGTGACTTAACGAAGAATAAGGATGTCGAAAAGTAAAAAAATAGTAAAGCGATAGGCTATGAAAAGGATGATAATTAACAATTTGAAAACAATTCATGCAATAAGGTATATATACTGTAATTGCAAACAGTGTGGTTCGTAATGCCGTAAGGTAAGAAATGAACGAGAGGGACCAAACCATGCTACTATCCTTTCCTTAAGGCTGCCGATTGTCTGTCTGGGACACGGATGGTCCATAGGCGGTGGATAATGGAAAAACTCTCCAAAGAACAAAAACAAAGAAAAGGAAAAGAGTAAGAGAAGCAAAGTAAGAACTGAAGGAGGGGGATGCTCTGGAAATAGGGGGAAGGGCGTAGCAATTTGAAGTGCTTAGGGCGCAGGGGAGGTTAAAAACGGACCTGCTCCCATCTCTCATTTCTCAAAACTATTATTTAGCGAAACTTCATGAAACCTCGTTCTTTTTTTGAATACTAAAGAAAGAAATATAATATACATTTCGCTGTTAGTTATAATTACAATAAGTTAGTATGAATGGATAGATAAATATTTACAGATTATCACTAAGAAAATTCCTTTCCTTCAGTACATCAGTATCTTGAATCTCTTCATCGTTCTTAGAAAGCAATGCTACTTTTAAATAATGAACCTACTCATCCAAATAAGGATGTTTTAAAATATGGAGATTAAAATATTTCTGTTTAAGTATTTACATCCATTGTGACAGGATTAATATAACCCATGGACCAAGGAATGGTTAAGAATCTAAAAAGAATTTATCACCAAAATTTGTTGCTTAAGTTTATATAAAAGAGTGGTAATTATTTGCTTGAATCTGCTCTCTTCATGTAACCCCTTTTTTAACATATTTCAGAAAATTTAGATAAATAAAACTTTTAAAGGGGGGTTTTCCTGGGGTTGAGATAAATTGTTTCCGGAAATTTTTCCCGTCTTTTAAAATTATTTTTTTTGGGTTTATGACCTAACAACACACAAAAGAGTGCCATAACAGATTATTTTCCCAATGATATAAATAAATTTATATAACTCTTAGGTATAAAGAAGTTTCAACATAGAACCATACTGTGATAAAATATGTTTCTAATAAATTTCGTACATTTACTACACTCAGACTTACGAAGTCTTTTCAATTTCATCCAGTATTTAAATATTGCATTATTCTTAAACTTTTCAAAATTTTACTGTTAAGAAACTGCGGGGTATAAAGATTCTAATGGGGGGAAAATTTTGCTAAGTTTAAAAAATTTGGTTTTCCCCTATGTTAACCCCGAAGACGGGTGGGTGGTTCAGTGACTATATCTGGAGACTGAAAGTTTTGTTGATGATGTCAGGAGACAAATTTTGTAAAAAACAAAGCATGGAAAGGCCGGAAAAGGAGCGCCACATCTGCTGATGACAGAAGAGCAAAAATACTGTCTCCGAGAAAAAAAGGCCTTATTTTAAATTTTTACAAAAGCGTTAAAACAGTGGGCAAAGGAACACATTAATTGGACAAATAATTAGTGGTCACAAGATATATGGAGCGATAAAAACAAAAAATTCGTTATTCTTGAGTGGTAACCAAAAAAATGAAAAGACATAGAAATAGGAAAAATTTACATCTTGACTCCCGGGAAGGCAATTTAAAATTTCCCCAAAAGTTTTGATTTGGGGGTCCCCTTTATCGGAAAAAAATTTTGGTGCCTTCATATCATCGATGAAACTGAATGTCAGAAAAACTTTTTACCATTTTTGGAACCCAAACTTCTACCTTCCATCAGAGATTTAACCAAATGCTTCTTTTTTTCCAAAAAAGGGGATTCTGCTCCCCTTGCAACAAAATAAAGTGGTCGAAAGGGAATCGTTCTAAGATCATAAAGGGTTTTTTCCAACCGGGAAACAGTCCCAATCACAATCCCATCGAAAACTTGTGGGACCGTTTGAAAACTCTTGTAAATGGGGGACCCCTGAAAAAAATAAATTAATCGAGACTATAATTGTTTCCTGGCATCATGTAATAACGAAGGAAGAGCTTAAAATATTACTTTCAGCTCAGTGAAACATCGATTTGAACTTTTTATTAAAAAAAAAAGGCTCCCACTAAGTACCCGCTTTTTTTTGGGATCTAAGTAAAATTTATATTTATTGCAGCATAACTCTTTTAGAACTGCAAATATTTGATTTTTGTTTTATTAAAATTTAATTTTAATATTTTAAAATTTTTTTTTTAAAATTAAAGGAAACTTTTGCATTTTTTTGTAATGTATCATTTTCTATACGCATATAAGTTTAAAAAATGTAAGAATTTTCAAAAATGTCCACAATTTTGGCAACCACTGTATATTAAATGTAAGTCCCTGATATTGAATTTGGTTTTTTTGTTTCGGTAACTTAATCTCTTTTCTATGGAACAGAAACTATCTACTGAACAATGTGTTTCCCCTTTGATTAATGAACTCTGTGAAAAAGTAACATTCACGTTAATTGCTTTAGTTAACATCGCATTTACATGAGCCAACTTTGCCCATGCCCCGGGGGCCCCTTTTTAAAGGGGGCCCCTTTTAATTTCTCCCTCGACCTAAATAAGATCATGATCCGAATAATTTTTACTATCAAATATTGTTTCCAGACTTATTTTCCGAAAAACTGGGAATTTCAAACTATATGCCTACTGGTAATAATGAAGAGACTACTTATTAATATGTCTTGTCTGTCGTTCGTGTCTAGGCTTAGGCCTACCACCATACACCATGATTACTCATTTAGTGGAAAGCACGGAATCGGTCGAGTTGGTTTGTGGTACTGTGAGTCAGGCGCATTTATTTGTTGGTTCTGTTTTGGGGAAGACAACGTATGCTATATAATATATAGCATAAAGGTAAACCCCAAACAAAAACTAAAAGTTTTATATTGTCTACTTAAAATAGTCACAAGTGGGGCTTAATTTTGAATAGGGGGCCAGGGTCTCAGGATATCTTAAGTCGTCACTAAGCGCATTGGAAAACATACGAAGGGATGAACCTTGTAATTCTATTGGGGAAGAGCATAAATATAAATTTTTATATTTAATTTCATTTCTAATGGGCACAGTCACTTTAAAAGTCTAGATTGCAGGTTAGACCCCGACAGGGTTAATGTACTCCGTAGTTACCAACTAGTATTACACCAATCAACAAGAGGCCTTAGAGACATAATAAACGAGCCTTTATCACTTAGTGCAATGGGCTTTTAATGGATACAAGACTCAAATGGGACTCGATATGAGATAATTACCTGAATCACTCAATATATGGTTAAAATACTGAGGTATTTCATAATTGTTCGTTGTATCTTGAAATAGCTATTTCAAAAACTATTGTTTCTCTCTATCTAAAATAGTTCTTTTAGTAAATTGTTACGTAGATCGGGGTTCGTGGATTTTATGCTATCAGTCTCAAAGAGCAAAAAAGCTCCTTAAGAGTGATGAAATTTATTGTAGATAAACAATCCAGAAAGTACAGAATATAGCGGCAAAATAAATCCCAGGTCTTCACATCTTCTACAATGCTCAGACACAACTATCAGTATGTAAAATTACCAGTACGTAAAGTTAATTTGCAAGCAACTAGGCGCTAGTGGACTTTTCAACAGCCACAACAATTCTGACTCAGTTTCAGTGAGCGACTCGAATTACTACTCTACACGGCTGCCTTCTAGTTCTTTCCCGAAAGAACCTCTTTCGTAATAGACCGTGAAATAGATTTCTCTCTTAATAATTTCCAGAAGCATCCATATGATAGCCAAGTTGCTAAAAATGATCACCAGCCCGTCAGAGTATTAGTGAACTCGTCAAAAATGATGTCAACTTGGCTATACCGCCAATATTTCACCAAGTTTCGATAGAAATAATATGGAGGGCAGCGTTGTTTGCAAATATTACAATTTTTATCATAAAACAAATACAACAGAAAGCAATATTAATGTATTAAACATCCAGATACAAATTATTTATACTATTTTAAACATTAATTACACAAAATTCGTAACAATATTTTATTTAGAACGTTTTATTATATCTCATTAACAAGAAATCTACGTATATTACTTTTTTCGCAACATTTTAAAAATATGAATAAAAACTTACTCGTTCAGATGAATCTAAAATAAGTAACGCAGGAATATTACTTATTCAACAAAAAGAATTTGTAAAATCAGAAGTTCTTACTCAAGTGAGTGATATCAAAATGACTCTTTATCAAGGAAGTCATGGTAAATTCATGTGTCAAGAGTTTCACATGTTACTAAACCGCGTGTTAAAAGCGTCTGGCTGTAATTATTTATGAATGAATTTGAGAATAAAAAAATTAATTTTAGGAATTAGAGGATGTACAGTTTTAACACTATGTATTTGAATAAGCATGCATAATTACAATCAGTAGCGTGCACTGGAATTTTTCAAGAGAGGGGGTCTAGGGTCGAAAGTCTACTATTCTCGTATCATGCTCCAATATGCCGCTCAAGATATTCTTTGGATTTTGTCGATTTCGGGGAACAATAAAAAGCAAAAAATTAATTATTGAAGGAAATAATTAGCGTTAATTAATAAAATTAACTATCAATAACAAATATTTAATGAAATTTTATGTACTATATACACAATTATAATCAATCGGAAAAAAATCAAGGGCTTTGGGGGGGATCCGAACTCGGAGACCTCCCCTCCTTGTGTACGCCACTGATTACAATGTATTTTTAAAATTAAAAAAAAAATATGTCAGAATAATTTTATAGAATTCTTTTTTTTTATTTTCGAAAATTTACCATCTTAGCCTATGTAATTCAGCCAATTTAAAGTCAGCTTTCAATTTTTCTGTTTCTAAACAACTTACGGAGAGAGAGAGCCTGAATTTTCAGATACTTTTTTAGAAATTTGAACAAATACGAATAGTAAATGTACCTTAAGAATTACGAGATAAAAGTTTATTAGTAAGAGAAGATATTTCACATTTTTAAAATAGTGTATGGAATTTAATTTTTTCGAATTAGTTCAAATAAGTTCTTCTGAAAAATTGATTTAAGGAAAGTTCTTTCTGATTAAAACATCGATTATTGTTACATTTATTGTTTTGCGAATCTTAAATTTTTTAGAAAAGGTGGCAAATATGAATTGTAATCTTTTTGTTATATATATAGCATTCTGGAAACACATTGCTTAGAAATGTATTCAATTCCTGCTCAGAACACGATTTAGATATTTGATGCTTCGATGCTTATTAATTTATGTGTACGAATCTGTGGCTTAACGTACACTCCCGCAACCCCTGTATCGCTTGGGGGCCAGGATTCTGGGGGGAACAAAGCCTGGTGTTACGGTTTTGCAATCTTTTGTAAGATCTTGCTTTAGACCCAAAACTTAACTTTGCAGGGGGCCCTAATATTCTCCATTACGCCACTGGCAGTAGCGTAACGTACACTCCGCAACCTCCGCATTGGAGGGGGGGGGGAGGGAGCTAGGGACTATAGGGAGCCCAAAGTTTGACTAAAGCTGAGTTTGCAGGAGGGCCCTAATATTCTCCGTTACGCCACTGGTATGAATTATTAAGATAAAATTGTTGTAATACTAGCAAATAAAACTAGTAAATGCATTAGGAAAAAGGACACTAGAGTAAAGGAAGAGTAATATAACATTAATAAAATAAAAAAGAAAAATATTCGAGATTCTCTGCTTTTCAATTACCTGAAAAAATATTGTCTGGAAAATATTCAAATTATTACACGGCATAAGATTCGGAAATTGAATCTAAAAACAATTTAAAAGAAAGATAAAAAAATTTCTGTTTTTAGTATAATTTCTTTTGTAAGATTTTTAAAAAAGTTTAACACGAAAAAACCATATTGCTTATTTATACGTTGATGTTATACCAGAGCAGTGTTTCCCAACCCATGTTTATAAAAAATTTAACTAGAAAATTTGCATTTTGGGAATGTGTAAGAGGTAAATGATAAAATATTTTAATAAAATAATTTAATGTATTAAATTATTCTTTAATAATATTTGTCTGAATAATAATGTTTCAGAAAATCTCGGGAATCCCCGTTATCAGGAAAACTAAAACAGGGTAAACAGGAAAGAATTACGTCTAAAGAAATCCTTAAAAAATCATTTAAAAAGCACCAATCAATCAAGAAAAAGTAATTCAGTCGTAGTCATTTCATTCTATAGTGAGTAATCAGCATCGTCGAGTTAAAATTTATATTATTAATGTTATTAAAACGTTATCATTCTAGTGCAGTGGCCCACACAAGGTGGGGGATCCCCGGATCCAGACATCCCCCGATAGCCCTTGATTTTTTTTATTTTGGATTTATTATAATCCTATGTATGTAGTACGTAAAATTTAATTAAGTATTTATTATTAATAATTAATTTCATTAATTAATGCTAATTATTTATTTAAAATGAATTTTTTACTATTTTTTGTTCCCGAAAATCGACAAAATCAAAAGAATATGTTGGGAGGCGTATTAGAGCATGATACGAGAACGATGGATTTTAGATCCTGCCCCCAAAAAAAAAATTCCTGCGTGTGCCACTGTTCAAGTTCACTGTGTTTCCACGAGTATCTACAAAGCAGTGGTGATTTCTGAAGTGAGTAGTGGTATACAACTGATCCCCTTTTGAAAAATAAAGTAAATTTTCAGTCCATTTTTGAATTTTTATTTTACAATATTCTTTTCAGTATTGAATCATTGATGCTTAAAGTTCTATTAAGATAACTGGGCAAGCTGTGATATATTGCATGCGTTAAAGGGGGGGGGGCATACTTAAAGTTAGGGCTCAAAGGGTCCACAAGCAAAAAAAAAAAAAAAAGGTGGTGGAGGAAACCTTGTACTAGAGAAACATGAAAGGCTATAGGGAGCCTCACTCACAATTATTCACCATGTGAAGACTCAGAAGTCAAGTTCAATTTAAGTTATTCGAACTCATTTAAAAAATTGTTTACTAAAACATTATAAATTGTTTTTTAGGAATCAATAACAATAAATATCATTATATTTAATTGTAGCAAAATATTAAAAAAATTATCTCAATTTTACAAAAATCGCTATTATAGGTGAAATTTTAGCAATATTTTTTGAAAAATTTCATAGCAATTAGGGGGGAAATAAGTAATAAACTTATATCAGTAAAAATATTACTAAAACAAATTAAGTGCATTTATCTAGAGAATGTACTAAAATTTTAATGCTTTATTAAAATTTAAAAATTTTAAAGCTGATCGAGTAAATTTTACAAAACATGTTACATTCTTTATTAGACCATTATTTAAATAACAAGACATAACTCAAAAATTATTCATACAATATTTTAGTACATCTCTAGAAAATAATATAAATATCAGGTTCAAAAAGTTTTATATACATACATACATAATATTTTGAATTATCAGATTTTGAACAATTTTCATGCCTACTTCCGGTAGATTAAAGACCCACTAACGGTTTTTTCTAATTTTATAAAATTGATTACAACTGGGCCTCGAGATAGTGTAGAAACAAAACAAAGTTTGTTTTGTAAAGCCAAAAGATAGTTGTATTCTATAAAATGAAAAACAAAAAATATGTGTTTTGACCGAATGTGGCCATTTTAACATGTTTTGATACCTTAAAATTCAGAAACTCCCAATAATATGATAATAGATCTTTGGGGAAATGAAAATGCGAAGCTAATCCATTATTCGACGAATATTTAATTTAAACCCCCTTTTAACGGGTTGGCCGGGGTAAACCGCAGGGGATCCCAAAAAGCCCCACAACCAGTTTCCCGTATTTGGGGGGGTCTAAGTTTTTTTCCTGATAACCCTTTTTTAGAATATTGTTTAAAATTATTCAATTATAAACCTTCCCCCGAAGAAGAAGATGTGAATAAGTAAATTAAGACTTGTGTGTGTGTATATAAAGATTAAACTTTCAAGTTAGAAGGAGAGAGAGGTCAGACTGCTAATGGATAGCAGTTATTGATTTAACGTGAAGTTAAGCGTGAACACTTTGTAGTTTTTTGTTTAATATTAAGATTGACGATTAGGTCAATTAAGAATTAAGTTGGATTAAGTCGCTTGGAATTAGAAGGTTTATTGCCTGGACGTAAGTGATCCGATTTATAAGGTCTTCTAGTTTCGCGTCTACCTCGCTATTGTTTTCCATATTTAGTAATTGGTACATTCGTTAACTTGGTTAATAGAATTTGTGTTGTTGTTTATAAAAGTACATAAATAGAAGTGGTTTTGAATATGGTTAATCTTCCTTCCGACTCTCCCACACTAATGGACGTCGCGGGACGACCATTACAGCACGCTATACGGCACTGATACTTTCTATCTTTGATTTGTACATATTTTTCTTTTAGTGAAATTATTAGTGCTGGCGATTTTAAGAGATATAGTTTGTCCATGGTACTGAAATACTTCACATCCGGGATTTTCTTTGTAATGAAGGAGGGGATTTTTCATTGAAGGTAGGAATTTAGATTCCTGAAAATATTCGACAAAGAACAGGGATCGGCAAGGCAATCTGCAATCTGATGCTTGAGAAGAGATAAAAATGAAAAGATAAACCAAAAAAGCCTATATTATTTCTGTCCCCATTGCAAAGTAAGACTTAGTATTACACCATGCTTCAAATTGTGTGTGCACCCACACAAAATCCTCAACCGTTTGGAAAAAGAGGTACGGACATGGCAATTATTTTGTAAGTATGAGAGAAATTTTTTTATATATATATGAAGCATTCTTCATAGTACTCAGAGCGTACTTTTTTTTCCATTTTCGCATTCTGTTAAGTATTATGTTTAATTATATGCAGTAAAAAATGTGCCTTTTTTTTTTTTGGAACTTTGTGGCAAAAAAAAAAATTGACCGCTTGAAGAGTTAAACTTATAACCTAAGCTCCTGAACTTAATTTTTCTTGGAACTCTCTTGAGTTCCAAGGAAAACTGCAAGTTCTAAATCTTACGCTTCAAATGTACAAATTTTGGAATCACTACCATTGCATTCATGCAATCAAAACTTTCTAAGTGAAAATATTGAAAGATAAATGTTATAAGTACGAGGATGGCACAGTTGGTTTGTTACTGGCCTTCTGGACCCAAGGATTTTCATGATGCAGAAAAGCCCTCGTGTAGCTGAACAGTGCGATGTTAATATTCACTCACTCACTCATTCATGATGCAGAAAATCGACAGCGGCCCTGTCGTATGATTATGCGGCATGTAAAAGATCCCTTGAAGTGCCCGTTTAGCTTGGGTGCTCTCGGCAAAATTAAATTCCTAAGTTCAAATTTGCATCATCAGAGTTCAGGTACCTCCCTCTAGGGAGGAAACTGGGCGTCAAAATTACTTGCGGCAATTGGTATCGCCTATATGGTGGCGAAATAAAAAGTGATACCAGCTCCCGGTGAATGACCTAGGCCTGCAAAGGTAAAAAATACCAATACACAGCCCCATTAGAGAGGAGGGGGGGGGGAGTACGAGGTGTAAATTGCTGTTTTTGTTGATGCTTTTTTTTCCTGAATGACTTAAAATTTAGCCGTATTTGAATCTATTCAACATATAAGAGGGAGTTAAAATGTCTTAGTATGTCGGTTATAAGAAAACCTCGATTTGATGAACCGTCTTGTTTGAGATTGTTATAACATAATATGCTGCGCTTTATCAATACTGCTGAGTTGGTTTGAATTTCAGTCTAGCTGTGATAACGTTGCTAGAAACAATGATTGTCAATTTGCGATCTGAACGTTAATGAACAGTAATATTTGTGAATAGATGGGATCAGAAAGCCTTATTATGTTGGTAATTAGTAATTAGAGGGATATTTTTGTGTGCAACGCTCAGTAAAAACATGTGTAACAGGTTCTATTCTCTCGCGATTCTGACTAATCCTCTAGGGAATGATTATAAAACCTCTTTTTTTCTGTTTAGGAACCGTGATTTATGTCAAAATGAGGGTTACTATATATTTAAAATCAAGTGAAGAGAGAAGTGGAGGATGGTGATTGTTATAGCAAGCGGGGACGAAGACGTTAGTTGAAGAAGCTAATATTGGAATCGTCGTAGTTCAAAGAAAAACAATGCGATGGGCTTCAAGGACTAATATTATTGTTGAGGATCATTTATTGATAATTTTAAGATTTAGATTCTAAATATTTAGATTACTATTTAAGCTGATGTGCTCCCCATAGTTTAGGTCGAATTTAGATAAGTAATAGAAAGTCATAGTAAAGTGTATATTTTAAGAAAATGTCTCATTCTTTGGTGAACCCTCACACTTAAGCGGACAAGAGTCCGTGACATGCATTTTGTATAAAAACATTTAAACGCAAATATTAAGTACTTTATTTTCAGCCAATCACTCTGATAATTTTTTTTTTCAAAAACAGAATATTTTATGAATTTCATTAATAAAAGTAATGTCATCTCTCTCTTTTACTTTTAAATATGAGTATCCTTTCCTTTACTTAAGCATTTCTTCTTACTTGTTCTTGTTGTATATCTGTGGAAAAATTGTCAAAAGAGCAGTTTTATTTGGGAGAAAATGAGAGTGTCTTCTTTATTAGAGGGAAAGAAATAAAACAATAAACTAAGTAAATATACGTATACCTAAGCACTCACTATCACAGCTTAATTTTTATTTAATTAAATTACGATATCAAATACAATTTGGAATATTGTAATATACAATTTGGAACCCCAGTGGTCGAGTGGTAGCGTATCGCACTTCCACACTACAGGTCCGGGGCTCAATCCCCTGGCTGGGAAAGGTCGATTCAGCTTTTCATCCCTTCAGTGGGTCGATAAAATGAGTACCAAGATTGCTTGGGAACTAAACAATAGGGGTTCCGCGTCAGATTGACCACCTGATCGGAACATCTGCTCATGAACCTCAGCGCCCAGGTCACTAAAACTGAGAGGCACAGTAGACCTTGGCCCGAATGGGCTGTTACGCCCCTGAGTTTAGTTTAGTTTAATATTCAATCAATGGCATTATTTTCTTGTTTTCTAATGGCAGCAGAGATTTAAGCCAATGAAGTCTAATGCAGTGCTTCTCAAACTTTCAATATACGCGATCCACTATTCAATCATCATTTTCATCGCTCCCCCCTCCATACAATAACAATGCATTGAATTCTATAATACTATACTTTGACAGTAAAGCTACAATACGACTTTAACCTCTTATGTGCCACCGACGTATATAAACGTCTCGCTCAGCCAAAGCTTTAATTTTCTGGACGTATATAAACGTCTTTTCGAAGTATGATCTTTTCTGTGCAGTGCCATCCATAAAATTATTCCGAAGGCTTTGGACTGCAGTAAAAGGACCTTAACAGTTTTTGCGAAGGATTTATTTATTTCAGAGGATTTGCTTATTTATTTCTTTTCTCCTCCCCCTCCCTCTCAAAAAAACATCAAAATACGCTCGTCTACGTGGTAAACGGTGGCATTGGGAAGCGAATCAAGTAACTTTTAATTGGCAGTTAAGGAATTAATTATAAACCGTATAAAAATTATCAAGATAAGTGTTAATACAAGCCCATGGGGTCACTGATAATTATTAAACTTGTTCTTAACTTAGTATTTGTTAAATTAATAATAAACTATACAATATACACTCACACACACACAGTACTGATACATGTATAAGTATATTATAACAATGTAAATGTGTATTCTATATTTTATTATATCAAAAAGTATTTTGTTTATTTAATTTCAGTAAATTAATAATTTTTTAAATGACCTTTTGTTTTCGACTTTTCAATATGCTCGCGCCCCCCTCGTAGAGTTATCACGCCTCAGGGGGCCCACAGTTTGAGAAACGCTTGTCTAATGGCATGCAATTGAATCAATTGATGTAACACGGTTTTCTTCGCTGTAGCATATTTTTCAGAAAACTTTCAAAATAAGTAACATTTATTAGATGATATTTTTATTGAAAAAATTGAATTATATGCAGAATCTGATCAGAATTATTATAAATACCTTTCTCAAAATAAGCTCTTCTCATAATAAATAACCCGGAATTTTTTTCACATTAGCATCAATTGTATAATGAATGGCGTTGTAAATAATTATATCCAATCTTTGGATGACAAAAATCTAACATCCCTATATTTATTTTCATTTTAGAAAATGAAGTAAACAGACCTTGTTTCCTAACTTTAACTTGTGTAACGATTAGCGTTACAATTAGATATTTCAAACTCAATATCTTATAAGGATGTATATCAGGGGTGGCGAACCTTTATGGATCAACGTGCCATTTTTTACCTAAAGAAATATTTAATGAGGTATAGACGTGCCGTCAAATAATTTTGACGTGATTATGGGAAAAAAAATAAAAATTAATACTAACAACTCAAAACTTCTTATTTATTAGGAAAAATTACATTTTGCCTGTATAGTAGTAAATGTTTTAGTTGTAGAGTAATTCATATTAAAAAGAAACATTAGTATGACTTCTGCTATTGCATATTAGATGACAAATAACATATTAGGATCGTAAGATGTTACTTTTAGCAGAATACATGCTGAATTGGAGTTGGTTTCTAAGCGAGTCTTAAACGTTATTCACATTTCTGAAAATAAGCTTAAAATAGCATGATCAATCTTCTTCAAGCAGTTAAATGTGTCTGGAATCGAATTCTATGTTTAAAAATTTTCGTTACTGGGATTTAAACTTACATTGCTGGTTAATATTTCTGTTTCAATCAATTCCAACTTTTTCCTTGGTTCAATAAATTTTTGAATCCATATTGAACTAGACTGGAAATCAATCATTTGCATTTTAAATTCCTCAATCTTCAACCAATCGAAGACAAGTTCAATTTTTCAAATAAAGCCACATTAGGGCCCATAATAAACTTGGGCGTTTCCGACGATTCTTTGAACTGAGAAAATCTGGCTGTAAATGTAAATCTTTTTGATCGGTGGCGTGTCCAAAGTATTGAATCGCGTGCCATTGGTTCACCATCCCTGATGTATATGATCTATTTTTCCGAGAGTTCTTTAAATTCTGCGTACCGTTGATTTTTTATTTTTATTTTGTGTAAGCTATTATCGTTTCAAAGAAAATAATGAAATCAAATTTTTACAATACAGTCACATATGAACCATCTTTATTTTTATTAGATGTATTGTATACAATCTGGATTACATGTCTTATGACAAAAGAAAATACTTTTCTTTTTCATTGATGGTTAACAACAGGTTTTGTTATTTAGTAGGAGTGAGTTACATTAAAGTACAGAGAGAGAAGCATCAAAGCATCTAGATAATTATTCCAAAGAGGCCCCCCACACACAAACTTCATAGAATTATCTTCTCGGCATTTCTGCAACAAAACCGATGAGAAACAAAATGTTCTAAATAAAAAATCTCAACCTAAACCATGTTTACAGGAACGATTTCCTTTACTTTTCAAAACAGCTCCATTAGACCTCAATTTTCTGTATTCGGAAAGGAAAAATAATTTCCAGGGAACGTATTTGGCGGCGTCAAACTCGACAAGTAGTCGAACTAATCGGTTTTGCGGAAAAGGCGAATGTTAGATAAAGTTCGTTGACCCTTTTCGCGGTTTCCTGCTCTCTCTCCTTCTCGTCCGAGTGATCCACTGCTCGCCTGACATAACACCTCTTCTCTCTAAACGTCGACACAGATACTGGAGGAAGATTTCGTAATTCAAGGACGCATTGGGTGTCTCTCAGCAACCTGTCTGGACATTTTGGCACGTGTTGTTGATAGACAAAAATAGCTATTTAGTACTTATGTACTCTCAAGGATGTTGTTTAGATGTTTACTAGGGAAGAAGCCGCATTTTAATCAAACTAACGAATATTTCAATTCATATGCATACATGCAACTATACTAGTTTTATTAAATTAGAATATATATAGTAAAATTAATGAATTTTTCTTAAAGGTAAGGTGACCAGTTTTTTTACAATGAAAAAAAGGACGCTCGCGTGCGAAAATTTTGAGAAAAAGTTACAATGTATATATATGCTACATATTACTAACTCAAACAAAAATACGCTATTTATGCTTGCATTCCTTTTAATTATTTACTTAAACGAGTATTTCCTCATTGAATATTTTTTTTGTTGTCAATATATCATTTTCTAATACATCTGAAATTTCGGAGCAAAAAATATCCTTAATACTGAATTTTACGGTAAGTACTGCAGCTAAAATATCACCCTTCAATCTTGATTTCTGCCTTGCCCAAAAAGCATTACCAACTGAAAAAACTCTTTCAACTGCAGCATCAGTTCCAGGCAAGCACAACGAAAACTCGACAAGAATAAATAAATTATCCTATGAAAAGTGTTCGTTTTTGAAATGTTTAAGTACTTCCCTTCATCTTTTATCAATTCTAGCATACTGATTTTATATTGTTCCAATTTATTATAATTTAAATATTTATTTAGTCTTTTAATTTCTTCAAACTGACAATTGTCATCGATTTTAATATCAGGCATTTCTTTCGATTAAAACTCAACACAATTTTCCATATCTTCCCAATTTATTTGCGATAAAGTCAAAAACCACCATGGAAGACTTATTTCCTGTAATATTTGCTTCAGACCGTTCTTCGACTTATTGTAAACGTGTTTGGTTCATCTCTGAATAGAGATCAATACATCAGTTTTAAGGTATTGAAAAGGAGGACACTTTTCAAGGAAGGACAGAACTTATAAAAGGAGGGCTATTCTCCCTAAAGGAGGACGGTTGGTCACCTTATTACAGGTGTATGCATTTACATGAATTAAGTACACCCTCTTGTTAATTCAGCAATTTACTGGGCTAAATTCATAAAAATCACAAGATAAATGCAATCTCATATTCTCCATTGAGTTCAAAACTGACATTAGATTTGTACTTGTTGATCTACCTGTTGTAAACATATAATTTTTTTAATTTGATAAAGATTTTCATACATTAAAATACCTCAAAAAGTTTTTTTAAATTATGTGCACTTTTTAAATCAAATGCATTTTGTTTACCTATGTGCATTATTATTCATGTACTTTTAAAAGTAAATTTTTGCAAAAAGCAAAAGTTGGCACCAGCAAAGCGCATGAACTGATTGATTAGAAACACGTGATTGCATTTATCATGTAACTATGCAATTCATTTATTTACATTCACGTTATTCACACTTTCATGCTCTTGAACTACCAAATACTAGATGAGATATGTAAAAGCTCCCTTACAAGGATATTTTTTTTCAAAGGGGCTGAGGATTGATATTTACCATTACAGAGTTAGTATATTCCGTAGGAGCTGGAATCACTTTTTAGTGCGGCACCATATAGGTGGAATACCAATTTCCGCAATGTAATTTTGACACCCAGTTTCCTCCCCAGAGGGAGGCACCTGAGCTCTAACAATGAGAAATTGTCCTAGGAATTTAATTTTTCTAAGAGCACCAAAGCTAAACAGGCATCCTAGAGATCTTTAACATGCCACATAATCATACGACACGGATGTTGTCCATTTTCTGCATTAAAAAAATGCACCGACTTGGTCTGGTCCACAAACTTGGGCATACAAGGCCAGTGATTAACCAACTACGCCATCCAGCTGACAATTATATAGATATTGTGTTTCACATTTGCGTAAACTTAAGTGCAATTGTACACATTTTTACTGTGATAAAAGATTTATATAGTGATGTAAAATTCATAAGACAAATTAATAATAGTACATAAACTATTTATCAAACGAATAAGAAGAATACGTTTAGAACAGGGGTGGACAACCTGCGGTATGCGTGCACAGTGCGGCACGATGTAGCAGTGGCACTCAGGGACTTACAGAAAAATTTTAAAAATTTGAAAAGATAATAAATAACCATTTCTTACAATTTTATTGAAGTGAGGTTGTCTCAGACTAAAAATCTCAAAATTTGGATCAAAATATGTTTGTGAATAAATGTTTTCTGCTATGAATATAATACAATAAATATCACTAAAAAAAAACTAGCTAATGTGCATCTATAATAACCTAATTTTGTTAGCATCTGTAAGAGCTAATCCTAATATAGATGACTTAGTTAAAAAAAGTAGTAATTTAAAAGTCACAATAAATAGATACTGAGCGATTAATAATTATTTTGAATTAAATGATTCAAGTTACTCATTTTTATTTTATACCTAACCTAATTGATTGGACTTGTAAAAGGTTAAGTAACAATAAAACCTAAGTTTTTCTTTCGTCTTATTTATTATATTATTTTTAAATTTCGAGTACATATAGACTTGCATTAAAAACTTGGTTATTAGCGTAAAAACCCCATAATAAGCTTATAAGTAAAAAATTTTCACTTTTCCATATTTGTTGAAAAAGCTGAAATGCCACACATAATAATTTATTTATTTATTTTTTTATTAAACAGTGGCCCTCATCTCAAAAAGGTTGGACACCTCTGGTTTAAAAGATAATTTCAAAATAGCTCAGAGTGTACGAAAATGGATATATTCTCAGAGAAAGCAAAAAAGCCGATAGTCAGTGGATGTTAATCAATATTAACAACTACAACGTTAAAAAATTCGTTTTGGGAGAATGTTTTTGTAAAAGTAATGTTGTAACAGGTCTATCAGCGTTCTTCCTACTAATAATACTCTTGGGGAATAATGGGTCTTTAAATATTATTCTATTGAAAACTTTCCTCCGAAGAAGAAGACGTGATTATTCAAATCAAGGCTTGTATTTAAAGCATAACTTTCAAGCTCAAGAACAGAGTGGTTAGAAGCTAACAGGATAGCAAGTAATGATTAACGTAAAGCGAGGCAAGGGCGCTTCAAAGATTATTTGATTAATATTAAGATTGACGATTTGGTCAATTAGTTGTTAAATTGGATTCGGTCGGTTTGAATTAGATTACTTTAGAAATTATCTTCAAATACAAGAAGGTGTATTGTCTGAACGTGCTAAGTGTAAGTGATACGATGTATTATTATATCTCCAATTATCTCGTCTACCTCGCTATTGCTTCCCATATTTATCAATTAATGCATTTTTTAACTTGGGTTGTTGAATTTGTGATGTTGTTGAAAATTGTTAATAAATTGAGTTTGTCTTGACTATAGCTCATCTTCCTTCTTGCCCTCTTTCACTAATGAATGGGATAGACCATCCATTATAATGTTAAGTTATGTAATGTATAGTTATGTATGGTTTAACCCTTTCTACCGACGGTACTTTCAAATACCACTCACTTTAAAATTACATAGAATAACCATTTTAACGAATACTCTGACGATACTTAGCAGGAATATTCTTTGGAATTCACTCTTCTAAGATATCTCGCAGCAAGGGTTCTATGCTGAGCAATTTAGTGGGGAAGGTGAATAGTTTTATAGCAGAAATTGCATTTTCAGCGGATGGTGAAGATTGTCATTTTTGTTCTGAAAAAATAATTAATGTCAATCGGTAAGTGTCTTATTTTTTTGTATGTTGAGGAAGACCTTAGAAAACGATTTGACTATTTGTCAAATCGAAGTGATCAGTGTATATAATTAATTTTCCAGTTAAATATCTTTAATTAATTAATTAGCTCTGACGGATTAAATTTCCAGAAGTTGAGTATTTTGTTTATGCATATCCCTTAATTTTCAATGTAGTGATTCAAAAATATATATATATATATTGCATGAAAAAAACTGCAGTAAATCATAATGCGGTAGATAAAGGGTTAAAAAAAAGTTTGTAAAAGAGCGCTTCAAATTAAAAACTTTTCTACTCCACTATAAATTATTTATTTGCGTACGTGAGAACGGAAATGAATTCTTATTTTAAACAACTTTCATTACGATTTTTGTTACAAACTATATTTTTGAGGATTGATTCACGCTGATGGTTTATTAGCATTGCACTTAGAAGCAACACAAAGGCTATTAGGAATGGACCTAAATGTTATGAACTACGATGAGGATGGCATATGAGTTGGCATCGTATTCTCCAATTGTTTACATTATGTCAGCGCGAAGATTTTTTTGTCTCGAACAGATTTAATGTACATCACTGCCCTGCTATATGGATCTTTTGATGCATCAGAACTGGAATCCTCACGACTCGGCTGCAATAACTCTAGCCACGAGTTCGTGACCATGACCATGCGGCTACTGCAGTTGTCACTACTTTCTGAATATAACACCAACTATGTTTATGAGAATATTTCTAAAAAACCTTGTCATTACATGTACATTTAACTGCTGTAGTTAAAAAATAAAAGTTTCGTCTTACCTTTCATACTGAGAAGGAAATTGTTTTTCAAGGATTTTAAAAAGTCTGAATATTAATAATCAAATAACTAAATTATTATAAAATTAAATTTTAAAAAAAGTAAGTAAATAATAATTGCACACTCTTTTTTCCAGATTCGAATAAATTTTTTTGTGATCGCATGTACGTTATGTTCTGGGTTTGAGAAGAACAATTAAAATCCTACAAAATTACTATTATCTCATAATACAAAATGGGGGTCAGACAAATTTCTTAACTTGCACCAACTATTCTCAGGATTCCTAACTACATTTGGAAAATAAATAAAATTAACTACTATTAATAATTATGTTTAAGTAAACGAGTTAAATCGTTCTGTCACCTGTATGACGCTCAAAGCTACGGCTAACGACAGGCGTCACTTAGCCCTTTACCATGATGAATTTCGTGGGCCTTGATCTGGCCTTTGCCGATTAGGTGGCATTAGTAACAACATAACAACAACAACATGTTTAAGTAATAATTTCAATCGTGTTTTCTTCAACAAAACTTTAAAAAAACTGGTTAAGAACAAGAAAAAAATAAAAATTTTGTTAGATTAGAAGCGCTAAAACATTTCTAAACTTAAAAAACAACAATAGCATGGAAGAGATTAAAAAGCCAGACTTCGTAAAAATTTTAAAAACAAATAACAACTTTTTATATAACAAACAGCATTTCGAAGATGCAGGAACTAGATTTCTTTAAGTGATAAAAATCGTGTAAAAATAAAGTGAAATAGAGATGAGATCAGGGGCGCACACAAGGGGAGAGGGTTCTGAGGTCCGGACCCCTCCCCCCAAAGCCCTTGTGATTTTTTTCCGATTGGTTATAATTCTAAGTATATAATACGTAAAATTTACTTAAATATTTGTTATTAATGATTAATCTTATTAATTACTGCTAATTATTTATTCAATAATTAGTTTTTTACTGTGTTTTGTTCCTGAAAATCGACAAAATCAAAAATAGCATGATACAAGAATGGTGAACTTTCAACCTTCCTGGAAAAATTCCTGTGTGCGCTACTGGATGAGATCATGCATCAAACTTTTCAGAGCAAGATAAAAATTGATGATAAAAATCATTTAGTAATGCTGAGACTGCTTTCTAAAATGAAGTGAAGAAAAACATTTTAAACGAGTATTTTTAAACAAGATTAGCATCATTATATGCTCGCGTATACTTGAATGGAGAAATTAAAATCTCGTAATATGACCACATCTCAAATCTTTCAAATAATGTTTTTATACAGATAATATATATATAAATCTTTCCTCAGTGGCACGACAGCCCAGGGTGGGCCTTGACCTTCCCAAGGCTTCTCCAGGCCATCCTTCTTCCTGCTAGTATTCTCCAATTCCTATTCTTAAAACTAGGAGATCTTTTTCTAGGCCATCAATCTATCTGAGATTTGGCCTGCCCTTTTTTCTTGTGCCAATTGGATGAGCATTGAAGACTTTTTTTAGTAGTATGGTCTTCGTTCATTCTGATAACGTGACCTATCCATTTAATTCGTTGTATTTTGATGAAGTTAACAATGTCAGATTCTTTATATGATCGATAGTGCAAAATTCTTTAACTATTCATATTTATTTATTTGTACACAAACTTTATCAAACGATTAAAAACTCTCGTTCATATGCATGTTAGTAATATGTTTTTATAATAATAATTGTGTAAAATATATGCAATACACATAACAGTAATGAAATAATAATTATTTCTCTAGATTAGTCAGTATAATTAATTTGATTAATGTAATTAGCAAATATTTGTAACTGAATAAATACTTAGCTGTGAGTAATTAAATCGCATTAAATAATTGTTATTATTTTTTTGATTATTATATTATAAATTGAATTTAAACTCCTTTATGATTTTCTAAGACTTATTCTATCTTAGCGGTTCAAAAAGTTTAAGGGACAACTGAACTCTAAAGGATCTAAAGGGAGGACCTTGGACCCAGGAAGCCAAAATTATCTTTAGTTATCTTAATACTACGATTCGGAAATCAATATAACAATCTAATCAAGTTTTATCAATACAAATCATATTATGAAAAGTACTTCCAATAAATGTGATCTTTTAGTTTCAAATAAACACAAATTTATAATTATTTTCACGTAGAAAAAAAATTCTAAAATGATACATCTCTCTCTCAAAAAAGAAAAAAAGCGACAAAAAAGAATGAAACAAATATAACTATCAATATCTTTTTTTTTAACTTCTTTATTTAGAATTCTTTTTGTGCAACAATTTGTTTCACTTAAGAGCCCTTATTTTATAAAATACAAAGGAAAAAAAAAGCTTTTAATTATGCGAAGAAGCAATACAATGATTGAAAGACTTTTAAATAAAAGATATACATAAATAAAGCAAAATGAAATGTGGTGCATCTATTTACACACAAACTACCTCATTTCATGTCTCTGCTGTAGTTTTAAATTACTAATTTGATTATTCTTATAAAATGCAATTATGTTTTTCAATTATATTTTCTATTACCAAGATTTTAAAAAATATGTTTAAAATTATTTTATAAGTTCTCTTAGACTGATCGGAAAATCTCACATATGTTCTTAAGTATAAAAAAGAACATTTAAGATACAAAATTGTTTTGCATAAAATGGGTGTCAGTTGCTATGGGAACTCTTTATGCTTAACGCATTGGTTCATTAAAAACATGCATTGAATCAGAAAAAAAAGTGATAAAAAGCTGTTAAACATTACGGCGGATCGAAAATTTCTTTTTCAGTTTCAAAACCTACCTATGAAGAAAAGATGCTTACTTAAAGTTTTCTTAAAAGAAATTATGTTAAGTAATGACACAAGGAGAGTGAATTTTAAGTATTTGAACTTTTTTATATAATGAAAAATCAAAGTGAGAGAGATTTTTATTTTAAAAAAACCCCAAGTATTTTAGTACTTTTTAACATTTATTGCCATGTGAGGACACCTTCTGAATTGTTACAAGGAAAAACACCAAATACTTCAACACGTTTTTTAGTAATAAGTTTTTTATTTAAAAAAAAACCGCTTGTCGAAATTACAGAGCATGGTAAAACGGAAGACGGGAAAAAGCTTGGTTCGGACTAATTCAATGATGCAGGAAGAGAGAGAGCTGGGGAAAGAAATTCTGCAATGAGAGAGAGAGAGAGAATATTGTACTATTCACTGTTCAGTGCTCTTTTATCAATAATAATCTTTTTTGGTTATTTACATAGTTGAAAAAAAAATGTGAGTCTAAAATCATCTAACCAAAATGAAGTCTTTTTCTATTTTTTCGAAAATTCCATTTTATAGCAATATTAAATTTCGAAATTATTTTTTTTTTAAAATTATTTTTTCTTCCGATCTCCATACCATGAAGTATCTTTTCCCCAAAGATAGGTTCTGATTATTAATAATATTTTTTTATCCGTAGAATCGCGATCCACCTATTATATATCAAGATACCAATGTTAATACCAATAAAGATCTTGTCGATGGTTATTTACTCTGTATATATTTACTTTATTTATTATACAACTAAAAACTTTTTAACTGCCACTCAAAACGATTTTTTATGAAAGAGCAATTATTTTCAATACTATAAACACATATTAATACTTTTCAACACTATTCAATTTAATGCAATGAAATTTAACGTTTTCTGAATATTATTTCTAGCGTAAATATGGCGTTACAAAAAAAATTCTACATTTTAATGTTGTCTTCGTTATTTATTTATTTTTTTACTCATAAAATGAAAAAATAATTAAATGAATGAATAAAATAAAACATGCATCTTGAACATTTTCAAGCAATTAAATTGAAACTTTATTTTAAAAGTCAAAAGCCAAAAACTAAAAAAAATTATGTTCAGCAATACGTTTCGAAATATTAACTCATTTCAATGATAAATTCCTTTAAAAAAAATCACAAACTCAGAGACAACAAAAATTCTAAACACACACACAAAATCACAAATAAACATCATTTTTTACTTACCCAGATAATGAATTCTTATCAAAACATCCACCAGAATGAGATCGAAGCACATTCTTTTTTTCACACACACACCACTTAACTCGTCCTTTCCCCAAATCAAAACAAACCCTTGCCGGACACCTTCCAGGGGAAACAACCTGTGTACCAACCGTTAGAAATCACCCAAATGTTGACCGTACCTGGAAGTTTTTGACGTTCCTGGGGTTCACTGACCGAGCTTGGGGAAAGGGTCAAAGTTCAGGCAAAAGGAAAGGGGAGAATAGTTTGAAGGAGTGAAAAATCCACCCTGTTTGGGTTTCAACAGCAAGTGCTTCCAGCTCTGGAGGATACAGAGGAGTGGGTGGGGGCAAACGGGAAGTCTATCCTACTATAAGCCTCTATCTGCTTGTCTCTTAACCGTTTCGACATGGCATACCAACGTTATAGTGGTTATGAAAGGTTTTTGAATGTGGGGAGGGGGTAGACTTCGTTCCCACACTTGTTTCCTCCCCCTGCACTTGTTTTCGTAAAAAGTTTTCTTTTTCGTTCATTGACTTCTGGCGCTTGCTTAAATGTAAACATCTGAGAAATTGTGAAATAGGGGGCCTAAAGTTGTTTTTTGTTCATTTTAAGAGATAAGTTATCATTTGTGGTGACTATATACAATTCTAAGAATTTTTTTTTTTTTTATTGTTTTATTAATAAAAATTTGTCCTTCAGAAATTTAAGTATTGATTTAATAAGCGATTGCATACTTAAAATTGGAGGAGAGACATTACTCTTAAAAATTCTTAGAATAAATCGTTTAATTTAACTTTTTATTTTAAAAAAGCAATTATTTAAGGTGTAAAACTTATCTCCTGTGATTTTTATCATTAATTGGTCATGAGATTCATTGATGTAGAAAAAAAAAATAAGAGGATTGGAAACACAAAACATTTTGCTTTATCTTTAAAGGAATCCAAAACATTTTTTTTCTCCTCTCCTTATTTTTATTTGCTGAATAAAAAATTAATTTCAGTAGCCATATATATTACAACTGAAATTGAAAAAGAATATTGAAAAAAAAAATCATATTCACTTTTGTAATTTAAATAATTATTTGGGGCTTATGAAGTTTCAGACTTATTTATATCTTGAAAAATCCTTTAAATTACTTATAAATTTCGTACTAGAAATTTCTGGTAATATTAAGAAAGGCTGTATCCCTCGTAGTTATAACCGTTTGTTTACAACGCAAGAAATACTTTTTCTTTTAAGATCTTCTAAGATTATATTCTTAAGGTATCCGACTACGTTCGGAACCGTGATTTTGCAAAAGCACGTAAATGGATAATATTTATGACATTTAGTGTCACTTAGATTAGAATACATGTATACAATTGTTTTAAAGGACATTATGACAAAAAAATTATTTAAATACAATATTTTGGCAAAAAATTAACTTAGAATAACCTTTTTTCCAAATGTTCTCCTTCTGTAAAAAATGCTTCTATTGTATTAATATTTTTCCTGTATTCAGCTCAGACCTCTCTACAGAGGCTCAACTAGAATTTTTGAAATGCATAACTCGGAAGTCGGTTTATCCATGTTTTACGAAAACAGAAGGAGAAATTTTAAGAAAATACGCCGATAATTATTTCAAATGGGTTGTAACTCTGAAAATAATTTAAATTTTTCAAAAATCATAGTTGAGCCTCTGTACAGAGGTCTAAGCTATATCGAGGCAAAATATTAATACAATAAACTTGACAAAGAGAACATTTGAAAAAGGTTATTCTAAGTTAATTTGCCAAAATATGTTTAAATAATTTTTGTCATATGTGTCCTTAAAATAATTGTATACATGTATTCTAATCTAAGTGACACTAAATATCATGAAAATAATCCATTTATGCGCTTTTTTAAAATCATGGTTCCGAACGTAGTCCGATACCTTATATGTTATGTAAAACGAAAAGTGTTTAATATTAAGGAAGTACCGTTAGTGATATGAAAAGTGATTGCGTTAAAGATATTCTTAAGAAATTACTGAATCTACCAGAGTACTTGACGACTATGTTCGGAACCGTGATTTTGCAAAAGCGTATAAATGGATAATATGTATGATATTTAGAGTCACTTAGATTAGAAAATGTACGTAAAATTGTTTTAAGAATATTATTACAATAAAAAATTATTTAAGTACAATATTGACAAAAAATGAACATAGAATGACCCATTTTCATAATATTCTCCTTTTGTGAAAAATGCTTCTATTATAATAATATTGTTACGAATTTTGTGTAAATAGTGTAAATAATTTGTATTTGAGTGTTTAATGCATTTATATTACTCTATGTTATATTTATTTCATGCTAAAATTGTGCTACTCACAAGCAATGCCGCCCCTTTCGTTATAATGGAGATTTAATGAGAACCTGGCGGTAGGGCCAAGTTGGCATAATTTTTGGCGACTTTGGTGACCATTTTGGCATCATTGGTGACCATATTGGCGAGTTCGGAACCCTCTGGAATCTTCTAGAAAGTAGTGGATCTCTCCACTAGTGTCACGTTCAATGACACGAGCGATTATATATATATTTCTGGATGTTTCTGTCGCGCCTATAAAATAAAGATGCTCGCCGGAACGGCAGTTAGTCTAGATTAAACCAGCGATTAGCTCGCTGTGCTTGTGAATAATCTTTGCTTACGTGTATTTTTAAACACTTGTGATTGTGTTTGATTGCTGTTGAAGGTGTGAAGACCTTCGGGGATTTACTCCGTGAATATTGCTGCTGAATCCTGTATTTAAAGGATTGGACTTTTGATAATAAATTCACATCGCTCTTAAAGAACTGTTTATTTTCTTTGTGATTGCTTTTGTATAAAATCCCCGAACCATCGGATCTACGTAACAATATTTTGCCTGTATATAGCTCAGAACTCTGTACAGAGACTCAACTAGAATTTTCGAAATAAATAACTTAGAAGTGGGTTTATCCATGTTTTACGACAACAAAGGGGAGAAATTTTAAGAAAAAAACGCCGATAATTATTTCAATTGGTTGTAACTCTGAAAATAATGTGAATTTTTCAAAAATTCTAGTTGAACCACTGTAGAGAGGTCTGAGCTATATACAGGCAAAATATTATTATAATAGAAGCATTTTTCACGAAAGGAAAACATTTTGAAAAAAGATTATTCTTTTTTGCCAAAATATTGTATTTAAATAAATTTTTTTTGTCAAAATGTCCTTAAAACAATTTTATACATGTATTCTAATCTGAGTGACACTAAATGTCATGAAAATTATCCATTTATGCGCTTTATTAAAATCACGGTTCCGAATGTGATTTTTGAAAAAAAAACAATTGAAATAATTATCGGCGTTTTTTTCTTAAAATTTCTCCCCTCTGTTGTCGTAAAACATGGATAAACCCACTTCTAAGTTATTTATTTCGAAAATCATAGTTGAGCCTGTGTACAGAGGTCTGAACTATATACAGGGAAAATATTATTACAATAGAAGCATTTTTCACAAAAGGAGAACATTTTGAAAAAAGGTTATTCAAAGTTAATTTTTTGCCAAAATTTTGCATTTAAATCATTTTTTTTTTTGTCAAAATGTCCTTAAAGCAGTTTTATACATATGTTCTAATCTAAGTGACACTAAATATCATGAAAATTATCCATTTATGCGCTTTATTAAAATCACGGTTCCGAACGTAGTCGGATACCTTAAAAATAATATAGGTCAGTTGAGAACAGAAAAAAAGTACCAATGTGGGGATGTTCTGAATGTTACTTTCGTCATTTTTTCCTTACAAAACTTCATTGCTAGAAAAATACCCCCTCATGACATCACGAACTAAACAACTTGCATTATTTTTCGACATAGTCGTCACCGACGTTGAAACATTTGTCATAGTGTGCAGCAATCAGTTTGGAGAAACCACTTTGGTAAAACCCGGTGCCCTGAGATAGAAGGAACTGATGTACAATCTGCTCCTCATCAGCATTGTTTTGAAAGTTACGCCCCGAGAATGTAACTTTCAATGCAGGGAATAGGAGAAAATCTGATGGGACAATATTGTTTTCATTCGAGGAGAAATGCCCACAAATGAAATGTCCACTTCGACCTTTATATGTTCCTCACCCTGCCTTCCTTCTTTGAGCATGCAACACTGGCGACCAACTCTTTGACGAGTCATAAGGTTTTCTCCGTACACGATCTACAAGCCCTCATGGATGATGGACACACTAGTGCCACACATCTAGTTTTTCAAGGGGAGTCCAGGATCGAAAGTTCACCTTTCTCGTATCCAATACGCCACCCAACACATTCTTTTGATTTTATCAATTTTCTGAACAAAAACAATACAAAATTAATTATTAAATAAATAATTAGCATTAATTAATAAAATTAATTATTAATAACAAATACTTAATTAAATTTTACGTAATATATACATAGGATTATAACCAATTGAAAAAAAAATCAAAGGCTATGGGGGGGTGTCCGGACCCCTAGGACACACCCCTTGTGTGCGCCACTGGTCCCACATTCTCATTCATACTAGATAACAGCACGTACTTCTATTGGCGACTTATTTTCAGCATACATTTGCCTACCATCGTGATTTGTATTCGAATAACCTCAGGCATGTTGGTTTGCTACTGCTCTCTCTTCTACGCTCTACGCATGCGTCATTCCTCCCTAGTTGACGCTCCTTCCGTCGTTGAACAAGAGGGAAAAAATGACGAAATTTACTTTCGAAACGTCCCTAGTGTATACATATATGCCGCATATGTCCGCAGATAAGACGATAAATGAATCATAAAAAAGGTCCCCCAAAATCCGGAGCCATCTTGTAGGATAAATACAAAAAGGGCTGAAATTTATGCAAAAACGACGTGGAGGAGTGAATACTGTAATTAAAAAAAATTGTGGTTTCTAAGCTAAGATTTTTTTAGCAGGACCTTCAAATTAGATAAAAAATGGGAACTAAATAAATAAGTACAGCGAAATAACCAGGATCAGTTAAAAGAAGGAATTTTACAGAAATGTCCATGTGATGTAATGAAAAATAATACTTATTATTTGTCTCATATACCAATTGATAGAAAGTAAATCAACTACAAAATTTAGATTGATTTTCAATGCATCTTCAAAAGCAGAACGTTGTAGATCATTAAATGATAGTCTTAAATCTAGATCAAATCTTACTCCTACGACCTTGTCCACGAATCGCAAAACTATAAGGGTATCCCGGATAGCACAACCAAAGGGTCCCATTTCCTAATTCCTAGTTATCGGATTGTGGGATGAACAACATTTAGGTGAGTATCTCATTGTTGTCCAGGACGTCTTAAGACACGTTTGCGCTAGTCATCGAGGCTCAGTTTGAAGCAGAACTCATCTTTGGAAACAATCAGCCCCAGTTCGTAACGTCATTGAATGGGCTTGACACCACCGTAAACGGGCCTTGAGGTGTGCAGAGATGAGGGGGAGTTGGAGTTATAGCTTCCGCTGTCGTTCACTGCGTCGCCTAACCATTGTCATGTAGCCACTCGCGTATCCCGTTTACCTGTCGGTGATAAAGACGCATAAGGGGCTGTATGCGCCCATTGGACGTTTATTTTGTCATCGCTCTTGGTCGACTATTACGTCACTGACGATTTGCACAGCCATGGTTCACTCATTCCTGCCAACAACGTCGAATGGTAATATCACACCCGTTACTGAATCCTACGATTTAACGACCCTGTTTCCTTCAGTACAATTGCCCGTCTTCTCTCCCGTGAGGATATCTACTTATACTGTGTTTGAGGAATCCGTCACAATGAAGAATTGGTGAAAACTACGTTGTGTGATCGACGTAACGACACTCGAATGGAATTTGTGATTTTGTAATAGAATATCTTCTGTTTTATACATAATCTAAATAAGTAGTCCTCAATCCCCAGGCCGCGGATCGGTACCAGTCCGTGGATAAAATGGTACCGGCCACCCAAGGAACATTAAATTACTTCGATTTGATTAACTGTGTGTATTTCTCTCGTGTTTGTACGACTTTCTTAGGAAATCTATATTACTTTTTTGGTGTAATTGTAATTTATTCTGTGTGAGGGAATATTTAAATATAATTAAATTAAAATAACTAAATCAAAGCAATCTAAAATATAAGTAAGCATCATCCCCCTCACGGTCCGCGGCGATTAAAAGGTTGGGAAGCACTGATTGAAATGATCCATGGCATTCCGCTGGAACTTCAGCTAGACAGTCATTGTCTCAAATTTCATCATTTCTATATTTTATCTTAAAATATATGTGTATACGCAATTTCGTCTCATCTGGATACCTCCTCTTGGATATGTCATTTTCTATGTAATAGAATGTAGGTCTTCTAATATCAAATGAGAGTCACAAACATTTGATCGATACAATATTTTTCAAAATATTTCCATCAATAGCTAAAAAAAAAAGTTCGTGGGGAAATTTTAGCAATACAAAAATTAAATAAATGTATTATTGTTATAAGAATATGAAATACAGTTTCAAAAAAAAAAAAAATCGTAACACATACATATTTAAATCTTCAAACATTTATATTTACAATGCCATTAAGCTCCTAATTGTAAGACTGATGCGTTCAAGAGTTAAGGAAATATTTTAAAGAAAATTACAAGCCCAAATAAAGTTATGTTAAGAGGATATGTTCTGGTTTACAATTGTTGTGTGTATGTGTATAACTATGGATTCCTTTACGATGTGTTCAATAACAAAAACAAAGAAAAATATAAGCAACTAACGATGCTAATTAAAAACGATGCTCATCTGCTGTTAAGAATACTAACGCATATCAATAAGCACCAACTCATTAATCTGAGTATTTTCTTCTACCAGCTACTGAAATACTAGGATATCCCACTTAGTGCAACTTTACTCAGTGAGGACTTCTCTATAGTACGGTTAATAATTTAAGTAATAAATGTCTGTTATATATAGTGCTGATTTATTTACTATTATGAGGCTTAAAAATATTTTACACCGAAATCTTTCTATAAAAATAACACTGGTAGTGAAAACATTCCATTATGTATAAATCGGGGATTTGCAGCATCGAAATACCATTGAGAAAATCGAGCATGCGTGAACTGAAGTGAGTGAAAGTAATGTGAAAACCGTGTGGAACAGTGGCATAGCTACTGTTTGGGGGCCCCAAAATGTGTAAGCGAAAAATCGTAAAATATTAAAGGGACTCGAAATGGGCCCCAAGGAATTTTGATACAGGGCTCACTTATGTCTAGCTATTCTAGTGGTGTAGGAGTATGTTTTACCTCATTGCGTTAATTAATTTACGGCTTGATCCCCAAATTGATTCACTGTCGGAAGGTATTTTGAAACTTGGAGAAGATACAGACTTAAACTCACTGGATGCTGTCAATGACATGTAGAAAATTCATGGTTTCTCTATGCCACCGGCGTAGCCCTGAGTAAGCCCTTTATGAAAATTTCTTGTATTTTCTTTGTTTGGGTTTCCCTTAACATGTTACGATTCTTTTGCTTATATATGTTGAGACTTGTTTGGTTTCGTCCAACACGGCTACCGATTTTCCTGAATGATAATCCACAATCTCGGTAGGCCACTATTCTTCCTCTGTCGAACTCGGATACTTGATCAAAAGCTGATCGCTGTTTTATACGAGACATAACTGATCGTTTTGTGAAAAAAACCACAAGAAAAACACAGTTGCCGAACTTGAAATCGTCGAAATCTCCAAGTCTTAAATAGTGCTTTGAGGTGGCGCCACGGGCGCGCGTGATGTGTGTCTGCGCTGAAATTCTAATCATTTGCATATCTCACCTCCTCTAATGCATGTTGTAAATTTCATGTTATTTGCATGCTTCCTTCAGGGTGTTGCATTTACAGTGGCCAGCAGTGTAGTTTGCAATGAAAGTGCATCATGTATATATGTGTGTGTTCTTTTTTTTTTTATGGGCAACGAAATGAGTGCACAATGAAAGGAACAAGCTGAAGCTGTGAAGCAATTCAAATTAAAGTAAGATGCAGGATGCAAATAATCCAAGTTTGATGCAAATGTGCATAATTACACACGTTGCAATGGAGCTGTATTCAAAGCATGGCTAATATGAATCGACACATAGTAGGAAGAACAAAAACGCGAAGATCACACGTCGATGCTAGAAATGTGTGAGGAATACCATATAAATATATATATAAAAAAAACTCTCTCATTTAACTGAGTATGAGAGGAATTTTATCACAGGCCTGAAGATCGTTGAGTGATCGACGAGCCAAGCTGCTTGCGAAATACATTAATCTGAATGGGTCCTCAGAAGGTGTTGTGAGCAGGATGATACACACGGTTTACTGGAAGTGTGCAAGCCAGAGGAAAAGTAGGAGAAAGTGTGTGAATGGGGTTTAACTGTGTTATAGAAGAATCTCCAAGATCAGCTGATCTCCTTGAAAGATTCAGAAATAAGAACCCAAGCCTTCATTATTTTAGGAGACTACTATTTATAGATAACACAAGTTATATATAAGTGAATATTGCTTATAATATTTACCTGACAGAGATGGACTTGAAGTCCAGTGGCCGAGGGGTAGTGTATAGCTCTTCCACACCAAAGGTCAGGGGTTAAAATAAAGGAATGGGCAAGAGGTCGATTCAGCCTTTCATACCTTCAGTGGGTCTATAAATGAATACCAAGCTTGCTTGGGAACTGAACACTGGAGTTTCGTATCAGACTGACCACTTGACCGAAACATTTGCACATGCACCCCAGCTCCTAAGGTCACGTAAACTGAGACAGACACAGTAGGCCTGGGCTCTCATGGGCTGTTGCGCCACTGAGCTCAGTTTAAAGGTGGACTACGTGAAATCGCAGAGAATCATCGCACAGATATAACGCCATAGAAAATTGCAGTCAGTTCTGATCCTAGGGTGTTGGCCACCCACGTGCGAAGAGAACTAATGTGCCACCCCTCTAGAGAATTTTTCTTATTTTGACTAATACTTAACATTGACGTTATAAACTCTTCTACCTGTATAAGAGTAAAAAGTAAAACGTAAATAAAAATATAAATAGACACAAAAATCACTTATTTCCTCCATTTTGTTTTAAATTGTGAGGCTATTATTGAATTGAAAACTTTTAATTTCCCCAAATGCATATTGAATTTAAAACTTCCCATGTCTCAGGTAATATTAACCATATTAGATATTTTCGTTAAGCAACTTCCGCAAAAATAATTTATGAGGCGCTTTTGTTAAGCGTCGATCCACAGTGTGCCGCCAGTGACGCTGATAAGCAAGAAAACCTTTTCGATTGGAATACTACCGAGTCTTCCACAAAATTTGCTATCAAATGAAGGATTTGTGTAAAGAGTAGACAGTAATGTACAATGTGTGGACCAACATACTATTACTAACATTCTATTTTTCTTAAATTATGCTACGCTATGCTATCGAGAAATTTGGATTTTTCAATAACTATTTAAAATTCAGAACACACACATATTTATTCGACATATTATAAGTTTTATTTTGAGAAATTCACTAAAAATTTCACTTGACTGATACAATTGTACACAGCCTGCGGCCGCCCGCCTTCTAGGGTCGGCACTGATTGCAGTCAAATGCCTTTAATCGGAAACTATTTTCACAGATAAGAAAACTCGCTATTGAACGATAAATGTAATGATAAATATACAGATATACTTATAGATATATACAGAACCCACGCGATAAATTTCATACAACAAAGGAAATTTTGATATTGATATTTGTATTTGATATTTCTTAAAATATCATTCAGGCAGAGATAAAATTTGTATTTAAAGTACACAAATTTATGCCACAAGAGGGCTTTGAACTTCGTTCTCTTTGGAGTATAAAAGAGCTTGTTTGAGAGAACTTAATCTTTTGCAAAGGAAAAGCTATGGTAGACATGCCGTTACGCCACCATCAAAGACAATATGAGCGGCTGTTCGAAAGGGGAAGAAAAAAAAATCATAGGGAAAATGGAAGCTGGGTGGTCAGCTCGCGAGTAGCTCGTCAATTAGGCCATTCTGATTTGACTGCGAGGAGGAGTTGGGACCAGTGGACAGAAGAGATGTCATTTACACGCCAACCAAAAGCTCAGGACTCTCTCGTCAAACCACTCGTTGATAAGATCGTCACATCATATGACACGCATTCATAGAGCCAACTGCCTCATTGGCCGCTGTCCAGACACAGGCAGCACCTTTATTACGGACCCCTATGTCTTCCCTAATCATCACAATCCACCTGGTTGATGGACATCTGGTATCGCGGCGCCCATTACGTGTGCTGCCCTTGACGCCCACCCATAGACCCCACTGTTTGGAGTGGTGCCGCGCACGAGTAAACTGGACTGCAGCGGAATGGAACCAGGTCATCTTTGGCGACAAATTCAGATTCAATCTCAGCAGTGATGACAATCGTGTTCGTGTGTAGAAACCCTGTGGTGAACGCCTCAATCCTGCCTTCGCTTTACAGCGACACACCGCTCCCACAGCTAGTGTGATGGTATGGGGTGCCTTGCCTACAAAACACGGTCACCCCTAGTATTGATCCGTGGCACCAGTGCAGCCAAGCGGTGTGTCCAGGACATCCTGCAACCACATGTGTTGCCACTCATGCAATGGCTCCCAGAAACCAATTTTCAATAAGACAATGCTCGGGCTCCCACGGCAAGAGTATCATAAGACTGTCTCCGCACTGTTACTGCCCTTCTTTGGCTTGCCCTATCCCCAGATTTGTCTCCAATCGAGCATATTTGGGACGGCGAGTTGCGCATCCAACGAGTTTGAACGAACTAGAGGCAAGGTTACAGCAAATATGAAACGAAATGTCTCAAGTCATACAGAACTTGTATGCCTCAATGCCCGATCGTATCACATCGTGTATTCTCGCTATAGAGGGGGTTCAACAGGGTATTAAATCCTCCGTTCTTTTGCCTTTTTCTCTGAAATAAATGATCCTTTTTCTTTGATTTTTTAATCGCTTACTTATACCAAAGTAGTACTTACATGTGTAAAATTTTGTTTCATTTTGACGACTTTACTTCGTGCTCAAATTTTTATGGCAAATGAGTGTAATAAACCTCAAAAACCATTCTTAACATACACACTACCATGCCATAGTAATTTTATGCAGTTATTTTTGGTATTTTTATGCTAAAAATAAAAAAAAAAATTTTAATTTTATTCAAAGATTACAAAATTTAGAAAATGCATTAACGTCATAAATTACACGAAAAGTAAAAAATACCACTAAAAGCAAAACATTTTTTTAAAAATTTTTGTGGGTGAAAATAAAACTTGTTTCAATGACAAATTTTTTTTTTTTTTTTTGTAAAATGTAGATTAAGCGTAAATTATGCATATAATTGCACTGCACCTCACGTAACACAGAAATCACACAGAAATTTCTCTAAAAAAAGAAAATTTAAATAAAATATAAATATCACTTACTTTTGTATAAATAATCAGAAATTAAAAGAATTCAATGAAAACAAAAAGAAGGAAAGCCATGTTGATTCTTTTTTTGCGAATGTTCAAAGTCACCTCAAATAGCACCTGACTTAAAAAGACTGATTATAATACTAAGGTGTCACCTCGGGGGGGGGGGGCGCAAGACGGTTCGTAACGTACGGTTCGTATTTGATTTGAATTTAAGTTGCACTGTGAAGCAACACGAGGCCTATTGGTGATGGATCTTGCAATTTCAGTGACGAGAACGACACCTGAGCTAAATTTACTGATGTTTATCTCCTCCTTCTCTTTCTTGAAGATTGTAGACTCTTATCCGACTATAATAGCATCAATATCTAGATGTAAAGAAAATATAGTAATATAAACTACTGGCCACCATAAATGCAACACCAAGGAAGACAAGAGATAGCACAACAAAATTTATTTTGTAGATAACATGTTGACCAAGTATCAAATGATTAAATTTATAGACTTCTGTGAAGTGTGGTTCCTGTCAGAATCAGTAGCCAGAGTAGCCGCCATTGTTGGAGATCACCGCTTCCACATCCTCGGCATTGATTCAAAGAGACTTTGGATGTGGTCTTGGGGTACAGCAGACCAAGCAGCTTCCACATGTTGCCAAAGTTGATCTGGTGTGGCAGCTGGAGGTGTAATCTGGGTCAATCGTTGAGCAACCATGGACCACATGTTTTCTATCGGTGAAAGATCCGGAGAGCGAGTCGGCCAGGGAAGCAATTCAATCTGGTGAATGACGATGAACTTTTGGACAATGCGTGTCCCGTGTGGTAGCGCATTATTCTGTTGAAATATGGCTGCGGCCAAGCCCTGAAAGTAAGAAAGGACAACTGGCTCCAACACCTCGGAGATGTAGCGCTGGCTGTTTAAAGTACCGGCAATGTGTACTAAAGGAGTGCGAGAGTGATATCCAATACCGCCCTATACCATAATACCCGGTTCAGGACCAGTGTGGCGGTATATAACGCAGCTGTTCAGCATCCTCTCTCCACGGTGTCTCCAAACTCGAATCCGACCATCGTGGTGTTGCAGACGGATGCGTGACTCATCAGTAAAGACAACTTCATTAAATTCTGCCACCCACATCCTTCTTTCAACGCATCATTGGCCGCGGAGACGTCTGT
>BMAV01000420.1:1078892-1089097 GCA_019973955.1 Trichonephila inaurata madagascariensis
CCGTTATGCTTAAAGCTAATTTATAAATAAAGTTATTTTTTATACATTCAATTTCTTTTTTAGAAAGTTTTGACTGCTTTTTCCACATTACATCAAGGGAATTGTATGGCATTATTAGTACTAATTTGGAACAATTTTGTACAATGTTACATTAGAAAAACAATGTTGTCCTTAATTTTTTACACTAGTGTACATGCCAAAGAAATAGCAGTATCATAATTATACATAAAAACTAGGAAACTTTTATTAGAATGAATAACAAGATGAACATATAATTATCATAAATAAGAGTGAAGTAAATATTTATGAATGAAAATATTTTGTATCGCTAAAAGTTTAGTTTATTTCAAATCTAAAATCCTAATCTCTATATATAAAATCACAATACTCCAACACCGTTCAATTGATCACTATGAAAATTGGCATGTATATGTATTTTTTTGTGCAGAAGGTTTTTGTGCTATCCTCTTTGTTGCAGCTTCCCACCAGGTGGTGCTACAGCATATCAACTTCTGCACTGTTCAATCACTTGCCAAGTTGCCAACAGGGTCGCCAAAAATGATGTCAACTTGGCTCTATCACCAACATTTTGCTGTTTCTATTAAACTATCTATTATTTGCTGTTTTTATTATCTAACAGGAAGCTTGCGAATATTACAAATTTAACATAAAATAAATACAACAAAAAGTAATATTAACATATTACACTTCCAGATATAAATTATTTACACTATTTTAAGCGTTCATTAAACAAAATGTATAACAATGTGTTACTTTTTCTGAGCAGAGATCAGCTTAGGGAGGTGTTTTTAAAGATCGGGGCATAGTAAATAAAAAAATCGTTTTTATCATCTATTGGATGTGTGGACTTAAAATTTAACAAATAAGGGTTTTTTTGTTCAGCTGAGATACGCAAAAAGTTTTTTTTTTTGTTTAATTTGCAATTCACCTAAAATTAACTCATCAAAAACTTTTTTATCCTTCAATCTGTATTATTTAACTTTTTAATTCACCTGTGCAAAGAACGGGTATACCAGCTAGTTTTTTTTAAAAAATACAATTACTTTGAATATTGGTATACAATCATATGCAAAACTTCAGTTTTCTCTTAAATTTTTACAGGATGCATAGAAAAATTACACCTATGTTTTTTTTCACTGTAATAATTAATGAAATATTTTTAAGAAGCATTTATTAAAATAAAGAATATGTTGCATGTTAATTTCCAGGTATTCTTAGCAATACTTATTAAATTAATATAGGATTAAAATTTATAGATAAATTAAATTTTTGTTACAGACCACAAAGAAATACAAAAACATACAACTTACATATTTTGCTAAAAATGATCTATTGTCTCCTTGTTCACCTCTGGCTTTTTCTGCTTTTTCTTGTTCAAGTCTCTGAATATAAGTCAATGTATCAGGTCTAAAATTTAAAAAGAAATAAAAATCAAACCGACAAAACATCAAGCATTGAAAAACTTCCTTTAAAAGAACAATAACAGGATCATGAAGAGTATAAAACCATAACATTATTTTGAAATAAGAATTCCAAGTAAAATAACTTAAAACTAAATAAAATTAAAGAATTTATAGATGCTAATTTTTAAAATTATTTAATTTATAATATACTGAATTAATGAAGTACAACTTAAAAGTATCTAAAAAATTTAACAATTAGTGCAAAGATTAGCTTTTATCTGTGAGCTATGTGTTATATACTTAAATTTTTTTAAAAAAATTTTAAATATAATTTATCACATTATTAGTTCCTTTATTTTCAATTTCAACTGCTTCCCTGAATATTGGTGATATCCAATACAATAAAGTTATAACAAACAGAAAGATACAAATGCTATTTATTTGTAGTGAGGTTTCTTCAATTCAGTGAGTAAATATTTTATTACAGCAATAACTCAGGTATTGCTAAATGCATGTCATTAAATCTATCACGACTGACAACATTCCACCACAAATATTCTGCAAGATACGAGTCAAAGTGCTCTTTTTCAGTACATTCATGCTTCTTGTTACACAATTTTGCTGATTTCCAGAGTCTTAAATTGGCTTACATACAAACCTTTATTTCTGAAATCACAAAAGTGTAGATGATTTACTTGCAAATGTTGAAAGTCTGCTTCTTCTCATTCTCTGGAATTATAGCCAGGTGAGCAACCTGAATAAATGATTGGTCCATCCTCAATGAGTTCAACAATTTCTTAAACATGTGAGTTGTAGCATTCTGAGATTAGGTACTGTCACAATACAGCATTCTTTAGTGTTCTAACAAGCATCAAATATGTGCTGTTTGGGAAGTAAATGGCAACAATGAATTTTTCTGTCATAAACAAAGTATTGTTTTTCTAGATGCTGAAAACAAAACTCCTGTGTCTAGTTATTCCAATTTACAGTTGTTTTTAGACTAAACCAATCTGATATTGACACCATGAAACAGAAGTAAATTTTTTGACTCAAGAGTAAGTACAAAGTAAGGCTTTTGTAAATGGAATGCTAGATCCTGAGAATCAATTCATAGCAAAAAACCAACTAGTATATTTATAACCAATGAAATTACACCTTCAGTAACACTTACTGTCCACTTCCATCTCCATGGAGTGAGCATTTGAATAAAAAATACTATCAAAATAAAATTTCCTTCACTTGAAAAAACTTAAGTGTTTTCTTTCTTAATTGGTAAATATCAGATTTTCACCATTGCAACACAAATGGTTGAAAAATCCAATTAAAAGTATACCAAAAGAAAATGCCACTTAAGTCAAACTAAGCCTCTTATTTATATCTGGTAGAACCCATGATTTTTATAAACAGTGCCACCTACTCATGATAATAACAACCAATTAGTACCAGATTTTGAAGAGTTTTCTGCATGCTGTCATGTTTGGCATCATGGTCTCAATAACTGATAAGTAACATCATACACTTGTAAGAAACATAGATTGACCAAATTATTAAAAAATACAGTTAAAAATTACATACGCAGGGGCATTTACTAAAGTCACTATGTTGACTGAAGTGTTGAAATGAAGTACTCTAGTATTAGGTTCGTTGTTTTCAGTACAATATGGTCGTAAAGGAGATATTGCTACTCCAATAGGTGAGCCACTTTGATCAAGAGTTAATGTAAGTATGTCAGAGAGTCCCCATTGATAAATGGCACACTAAAAACAAATAAAGTGAGTTTACTACATAGTAAAAAGTTTATTAAAATGATTAACAAAATAGTCAAATATTAATTTTTTAAATCTAGTTTAATACAATTGTTGTATTTAGATATAAATAAACCTTTTTTAATTGCCGAATATTTTAGTTGTAACAAACAAGGAATTTTGAAACTCTAGCAACGAAAGTTTAAATTGGCTTAAATGATAAGATTTTCATAATTTAAAAAGCAAATGGCTTTTACCTTATTAAATAATATATTCATTTAAATAATATTGTACTTTTGAAATAATACAAATTTTTAACTAAAAAGGCTTAAATTTAAAAAATTCACATAAATTTTACCAATACAAATGAAAATAATGAATGGATATGTTTGAAAATGTACAAGAAAATAAAAATCTATAAAACTATCACAAAAATATACTATCAGAATTGCTCCTAAAAGAAATATAAATTTTTTTTTTTTCAGGAGCAGCATATTCTATGCAATGCTGATAGAATTTGAGGCTATTTTTATCCAAAGACTATTAAAAAATTATCAAGTTATATCTAAAGTTATTGAATGGATTCCAATGGTTTTACTTTTCCTTGTTAAAAAGTGTCTCAAAAAACATTAAAACACACACACTGCTATTAATTCATGAGAAATGATACATAATACCAGAAAGATATACCTTTGATAAGATATATGTTACATGCTCCACACACACAAAGGGAGAATGGCAATCTATTAATTCTAATGATGGAAAAAAAATCATATATGGATTCTCAAAGATGTTGATTTCTTTTGATGCAGCAATTTCTTATTCAATTCAAGGAATCAAAATTGTTTTTCCCTGGGAAAGACCTGTTTACCAAGGTCAAACACTTTTCATTATAGCATGTGAAAGAAATGCTTTGCGAGAAAACACTGAAATATTTTTTGATAGATGTGCTTTTTATGTGCTCTAGCTTCTTATTAATTTATTTAAAGTTTTTTTTATTTCTAATGGGCTGTGGATTGGTGTTTTACCATTGAAAATCTAGTATATTTCCGAAAGCTGGTATCTCTTTTCAGTGCAGCAACATATAAGCTGATATCAATTGCAGCAGGTTATTTTTACACCCAGTTTCCTCCCTAGAGGGAGGCACCTGATCTCTGACGATGCAAATCTGTACTATGATTTAATTTTGCAGAGAGCACCCAAGACAAACAGATACTCTAGGGATCTTTTACATGCCGTATAATCATACGACACAGCTGCTGTCGATTTTTTGCATCACATAAATCCAGTGACTGGGGTCGGCGTAGAACCCGCAACCTTAGGTGCAGAAGGCCAACAACAAACCAGCCAGAAAAGTAAGATAGTTAAAATTTGTTTTAAAAATATAAACCAAATAAAATATTAAAGAATGTAAATTGCTTATGAATACATAATTTGAAAGCATTTTAAACAAGAGAACAAAGCTAAAACTTAATATTTCTGTATATGGAACACAGAATAAATATAACAGATTTCATGTACATTTTCAGAATACAATTTTTCTCCCTCACAATTCTTTAGAGGCATCTAAAAACAAATGGCTGTAAATTATAAATAATGTGTTTAAAATATAAAATTATATAACATTGAATTTGCAACAGAAAATAATCATTTACTTACAGCAGTGGTAAATGAAAATACACTGTCTTTCTCAGGATTAACAGTGGTATCAATTTCTGGAGATTGCTTTAAGAGTTTTGATGAAACTTTTAGACGGTAAATATCACCTGTTTCAGCTAATTTCTAAATCAACAAATATAAATGTTACTATACTTTTTTTTTTAAACTTATGTTTTCAATCACAATTTTTTTATGTACTTACTAATAATACTAAATTATGAAATATATTTAAACATATATATTTTACATATTTCTCTTTACATATTTTAAGGGCATATAATACTGGAAACAACAGTTTTTTTCTACAGACAAAGAGGGAAATACTTGAGGATAGACACAACACAATATATATTTAAAAAAATTAATTGGAATTATTATTAACCTTAAATATACTTAGGTAAAATTACTCTATCCAATAAATTAGAAAGAATATTACCTAATGATGAAATTAGTAATGTTTAACTCTAGTAAATTCTGATTATTTTAACTTTCTATAAAATGAAAAGCTGAGAAAGCTATTTTAAACTTATATCAAGAGAAAATAATATTTCAACTAAAATTAAGACAAAATCATCTCATCAAGAATCCACATAAATTTTCAGTGTATTAATTTTAAAAAAGAAGAAAGAAAAACCTATATTATTACTCATGAAATATTAACATCATCCAGAATATGATTGATAAATATTTATTCAATATTTTAATAATACAAAAAAGACTTTTTTCCAATATAAAACAACATTTATTCACAAAGAATTTGAATTAAGCTAAAAATATTAATTCAATGTATATTTATGAATTATGAAGCATAAAAAATTTAAAATGATGATTATATTATACATTTAAATAAAAATAATTTCATATACCAAAATTTCCTAAAAGAACTAACATTTTGAAATAAAAGACAGCACAACTAAATATAAGTTTTTAAGAACTAATTTTCTATAATGTTTGTAATTTTCAAACATTTAAATTACATGCAAATTCAAATATATATATCATTTGAGCAGCATTTGATAAGAATAAATTCAGCTGATTTCATAATCTTTTGAAAATGTAAAATTGCACATTACATACATAATAGTAGGACCTTTATATTTTTAACATAAAATAAATGCTGCTTATAATTCATTCCTGTTTTTACATAACAGTAAATATAGCTACAAATTTCACTTTTATTAACATCACACTCTAAAGCTACATAAGGTCTATCTGTGATAGGCCTCATAATTTTGAATCTTGATCAAGAATGACATATAAGCTGTCACTCAACTCTTCAAACTTCGCCACCATACCAATGTCAGGACTGAATTTTTACAGATTTTAAGTGTATCAGCCTCTCTACAAGACATGTCTTGAGCGGCAACAAGACTCAAACTCTCAACTCAATAATGCAGGCTACAAATTTGTAAACATGGCCATTCAATTATCGCAACTATACACAACAGGCTGCCTTGCATTGGAAAAATATGAAAATTTCATATGTTGAGAGGTTTGTTAAATCAAGGCAACACTAAGGTATTTTTGTTTAAATTGCAAAAAAATTTTATGCAAAATATTACTATCATACACATTATATATAAATTTAGTATTAAATTTATAACCAATTGAAACATTCATTTTAATGTGCTTTGGGTTACCTTAACTTCCATTAGAATCAACTAACTGCTGAATTAAAATTAGTCATGTAATTTAACTAAAATGTGTATAAAAATTTTTAACTTCTTTTATAATTGGATTTAAAACATACATGAAAACTGAAGCATGTAAATTAAAAATAAAATATAGCCTAATATTTTTAAAGTGCTTTCTCTTTTTATAAAATGTCCTTATATGGAAACCAATATATATCATATAAAAATAAAACTTTAAAATATAATAAGGAATGGTGATACTTGAATATCTATTTCAATCATGTAGGTGAAAGTTACCAAAATTAGTTAGTATAGAATATTCTGATTTTTTGCATTATTAATTGTAATTTTTCTTTTTCTAATTAAAAAATTGTCAGGCATTTTGACATTGTGATAACATATAAATTTCAAGATGACTAGTTGTTCAAAAGTACAATATATAAAAATTAAGGATCACTCTGTAGAAATGTTACATATTTTATATGCCAAATTTATACTGTGAAGATTAGCATATCTAATTGTAAAAAACTCACCTGAATTTGTAAAAATTACAAATTAAAAAGCATATCAATCCTAATAAATCCAGAAAAATGACAAAAAGAAAATGAAATACTGCATTGTTTTAAAATTCATTAAAAAAAATACAGGGTAAAATAACCAACCTAGACTAAACCAATTATAATTGTATATAAAACAAACATATCAATAATGGCTTCAAAAATTTAAAAAAATATATAGAAATATTATACTTTTAATTTTTCTATTTGTATGGAAGATAATGGACTATCTTCAGTATAAATTGCTTCATTTCTGTTTGAAAAATAAGTGATAATTCCTCTTAGTTCATACATTGGTGATGATGGAAGCCCACTAGGTTCTAAGGAATGATAAACATAATATGATGTGTGCCCATCTAATTCATCATCCTAAAATAAAGCAAAGAAATAAACACATGATTTAGTTGGTATTTATGAATTAACATCACAGCAGTAAAATTTGTGCCTGACAAAATGCATCATTTTCCATCAAAATCTGACAGATTGGTTCTTTTTCCAAATAAAATACATTAGAATTTTTGTTGTTTTGATCATGGCCAGGAGTGTAGCTACCACCGTATCAATGATACAGGGCACTAACAAGTGTAATTACAGTCCCACTAACAGGGCTCCCATATCTAAAAAAGGGCCCCAAAGGAATTTTGAAACAGGGCCAACTGAGAGCTAACTACGCTAGTGATCATGGCGTAAATTTTGCTGCAGTGACGCTTATATGCAAGTACAAACATTTTCAGTCTATGAACATATTTTTAACAAAACAGAAATAAAATTTGGAATAAATCATACTTAATTTATGACTAATTGCCCCCTTTTATAAGTAGAGTGATCAATACAAGTTTATACCTTAAAATTTAGTTTTAGTTAACAGTTACATAGTAAAAGCAGTATGTGATGAACCTTCAAAATATAGACCAAATTCAAGTAATAAAAACATGAAGAAAGCTTGAATGTAATTCTTCAACTACCATTCTATGCAATATTATGACTTTAAAAGTAGATTAAATTTTTAGCGAAAACCTTCATTGTTCCAAAAACGGGCCCTTTACAACAAAATCTTAAATTCATATAACTAATAGGTCATCTGAACTATCTATCTGAACATTTAGTAATGTCTTTAATGTACTGTTGGATTGCATTCAATGTACCTCATTAAAAATACAACATTTATTGGTACTAACATATTATTGCAACCTATTGGCGACATTGTACGAAACGAAGCACCTGGTTGCCAATTGAAATCAGGGTTGCCAACTTGGTGAGTTATTGATAGAGTTGGTGATTGTTGCAATAATACATAATTACCCATTTATTCAACAGTTTTTGATAATGATTAGATATATTCTTTCATGCTTACTATTATTAGATGAAGCTAGCTTTCAGATAGGTCAAATATATATATATGCACATTACATTTGATATTTGAATTATTTTTATGTTATTTAAGAATTGCATCAACAAAAGTTTGTTTTCTGCTTCCAGCAGCTAACTCAATAATTTTTGTAATAATGAATTGAAATATAACTTTAATACTGAATAATTTTATAAACCCATAAATTACTGTCATAATTTACAATTAATTAAAGTTTTCCCAGCTTCAGCATTTTTGTATTGAGCTTAACAGCGTGTAAACATACATACAAACAAAATGCAAAGACAAAGGAAATAACTGGAAATACATACTGGAATTTCACTGACTTTTTGATCTAAAAAATCAAATGTTAGAAAAACTAATGCAAATAAATAATAACTTTGAAAAAATTAACTTTTCTACAATAATAGCTTTTTAAAAAGTTTCAATAATTCTAGAGTTTTGAAACATTTATATTGGTTCAAGTGTAGTATAGGGGGGCCACTTGGCGCAGTCCATTTTTTTGGCGACTAAAAGTGTTCGCCAAGGTACTTTTTTCGGAATTATTTATTATTTATTTTATAATGAATTCGATATCTCACCATAACATGAAGATAAAAATCGCCAAATCCAAGGAAAAATAGCCAAATTCGAAGTGGCCCCCCTATACTACACTTGAACCAAGAAAATCAGTGCAATAAAAAACTTACACAAAATGTAACTTTAATGATGCACAAAAAAATTAAGCAAATTTTATTCCACAAGCAAATGTTCAACATTTTTCTTCTTGTATAATAAATATTTTAATTTATCTAGATTTCTTAATGTTCACTACTAGTTTTCTTTTCAGTGTTCGCTTATTATTTTTTAGTTAAATGCATGTTTTGGGTTGAATTTTATCATTTCGCTTCGCTTCATAAATGGAAATGTTTATGAATATAAAAATATATTTAGTACATCATTATTCCTTTTTCATATATTATCTTTACTTTATTTTAGAATAAATCTCTATACCTGGATCAAAATAAACACACAGATTTAATAAAAGTTTCGTATCAGTGTTGTGCAAAGTATTTAATGATGTAACTTTAACTGTATGAGTTAATGTGTATGTTGACTTTTTTGAAACGTAACTTTCCATGTGCCTCCCTAAGATTATACAACAGAACTGTCGGTGTCATGTGTTATTTCTTAAGTTACTCTGAATATTTATTTTTATAAAACGCAAAAACATAATTCTTTTAAGCACATACTTTTCATTTTAAACGCAATGAATTTTGCTTTTCCCATTTCTTTTAGAAAACTTGTTGTTAGGAAATTAACCCCAATTTTCAAAGATGCTGTTGAAATAGTACAGCAAATTGTTGTACCACCTCGTGGTCGTGAAGTGTTAATAAAAAATAAGTTAGTATTTTGACAAATTTTTACCATTTATGCATTTTTTTTTTGCAATAAACCTGTATGTAATTTGTATGGTGGTTTTGTTTTAATCGTGTTATTGAGGATCTTTTTCACCACCTAGTTTTCCTCAGGAATTTAAGTTCGAAAGTATTTTCTTGGCAATCGTGAACAACGCATCTCCGGAATGTTTTACCTATCTTTTTCTTTTTTCGATTATTCTTGTCATTTCATTCCTCATATATATTGAGTTTGAACTCGTACGTTTTTTTGTGTAAACTGAGTGTTTCATTTGGGCCAAATACAGCTCTTGGGCCAATAAACCAACACCCTCATTTGTTTCACAAATTTGATCACTTATGCGATTAACTATCTATTTTCTGCTAAAAGATTTTTGCAATTAAGTATGGCATAAGTTTGATATAAATACTTTATATTTT
>BMAV01000420.1:1089107-1103823 GCA_019973955.1 Trichonephila inaurata madagascariensis
AAAAAAAAATTTTTATTTGATTTTGTCAAATGTATGGAGGAAACAGCAAAAATTGAGGAATTTTAAAGACTCAAAAATTGAATCAGTTTTCTTTTTTCTTCATGGTAATGAATTTGACAAGATGTGTTTACTTTGATTCATTTGAGAACATGGCTGTTCCATGGATTTTTCAAATTTCATTTCTCATAAATATGGAGCTCTACTATACTTTCATGGAGACAGTTTTTAATAACACTTTGCCTAGATATTAGACTGGATGAAAAGACCTCATTGACTAGCTTCCCAGATCTACAGACTTAATGTCATTTAACTTTCTTTTTAAAAAAAAAACTTCATTAAATTATTTGCTTATTTGAAGAATGTTCATAATTTGGGTCAGTTGAAACAGCATATATCCAACAGTTAACTCAATAACATTTAAAATGCTAATAAACACTTGGCGAGAGATAAATTGCTGTTTAATGTTGCTGGCAATCACTGATGATGCTCACATAGAACTTTAAAAGAAATTCTTTACAGCTACTTCCTTTAATGTATTTCAAACTAACAACTAATCAAGTGTGGTTTATTGAATGTGGGTAACTCATTACTTAAAATTTTTATAGCCTAAATGTTCTCTACATATAGTCATATTTTTAATTCAATGTAATGTGCTAATGTTTTACATAAAAACTATGGATACGGTTTATGAATTTCATTTTGTTATGGATTCTAAAATTATTACTATAAATGTTTTGTCATAAAATAATACTATGGTTATTTGCAGCACTTTTAAGTTGAGCTATTATATATTTTTTTCATTGCAAAATTTTCATTTTATTTTTTTTTTACAGATTCCTTGGAATTAATGCATCTGACATAAATGCTTCTGCAGGACGTTACTTTAGAGACAATTTATCTCTTCCATTTGATATAGGATTTGAAGTAATATTACTTCTATTATTTACTAGATATTAAAAATTACTGTTAGTTGTATATTTGTTCTGAAAATTTTAATCAATTTAACTATTATGAAATGAAACAAGTATCCCTATATATATATTTTTTTTTGTAGGGAATAGGTGAAATTGTTGCTGTGGGTAATAAAGTTTCTGAGCTTAAGCATGGTCAACCTGTCATGCACATGAAGTTTGGTGCATTTTCAGAATATGTGGTAAAGTACTTTTTAAAAAAATTTTACATATTATTTTTATACTCAAGACATATCAGAATCATTTTTAAAACATAAAACACTGTATGCTTAGGTATTTAGCTTTATATTTTAAAATTTTATTTTCTATTCTTAAGGGGACATGGTACGATTTACGCAAAATTTTTTAATTTAAGGATTTTTAATATTTTTTTGGTTGCCTCCTATGTATGTATACTATGTTAAACATATTTTGTGCTCAAAATTTCATAAAAAGCTAGCCATGTAATTTTTTAAGGAAAAAATTTGAAATTTTTGAAGTGATTTTAAAATGCTGCTACTCCTACAAAAATTGACGTACACGCATGAAATCTGGTTTACAAGTACATCAAACTATATATAATAAAAGTTGGTATGGGTTTTGCATTAACGTGATTGGTATTCTTACAATACTTCTTTTTATGAATGTTTATTGAAAATTCCTTAAAAAATGTATAAATTCTGAGTTTAATTATTTTAAAAAAAATAAATATTGCTTTGATTCAAAAATGCATACCAACTTTTGTTACATGTACTATTGGGAATAGGTAAAAAAAATTTCAAAGCATTAGGCGCAATAGAAAAAAAGCATTAGCATTTTAAATGAAGACAAAATAGTTATTTTATCTTTCTGAGATACGGCAGTTTAAAGTTTCGATTTGCCATAGGGATGTGAATAAAAACGAACGTAAAAGCCATCATAATTCTACGTTTTTTAAGTTTAGAGCTTTCAAATTTTGTGAGGTTATAGAGAAAAGTATATAAAGAAAAATTTAGGCTAAAAAAATTAAATTTGATTTTTTGACCGATTTTGGTCAATTGAATCGTACTGTGTCCCCTTAAACTTTACTTTTTCTTTTTTATCATATGTGTAACATAATTCTGTAATAAATCTGCTTAATGCTGAAAAATTTAAAACATGAAAAATAAAAAGTTTTTATGTGCAACTTATTTAAGAATCAAGTGTTAAAGCTGATGGTTATGTGTGGAAACTCTTAAATTTTGAATAGGATAATCCATAAAGAACAGTTGATAATGTACAAAATGCTCTTTCTGGCTTTCTTAGGGCAGTGATCCATTCTGTTTATTTTTTCTTCCTCCTGTGTAAAAATGATCAGAAAGTTCTGAACTGTTATTCCATTTGTAATAGAGGTATCCAACCCACTGGCTATAAAGGAAGTACAGTGTGAAAGAAATGTTAACACCTACTACAAGGAAATATAACTCCATAAATTTAATTCAAGAAACCTCATGCTCTTTCTTAATTACCTCTTTTAAGCTAAGTCCCTCCACCCTTTCCCCATCTGTTACGTTTGAACTCTGAACAATATACAAAGTCTTATTTCTAGTAAGAGTTTTTATTATTACCTTTAGCTATAAGTGAGTCAAACAGTAGTGATTTATCTGCGCCAATTCATGTGGTTGGAAATATATATTGGATAAATATCTACTTATTAACCAGAATCATCATCTCTTTTGCAATAGGTAGCCTTAAGCTGGTTTCAGATAAGGCTGCTTAGTTAATTCAAATCAGTTGTCTTTCAACCAATATAATTAACAATGAAATAGTAGATCAATATGCAGAAAAGGCTGTTTCCTGCAGTGAGTGAGTGGTGATTGGACTAATTCTAGCATATACAATTATAAGCCACTATTTTCAACTGGGAAACCACTCAGAATAAAATTAATATATTGGATGAACTCTATGATAATTGTAACCACTTCATTTGAACAGCATATTGATGCATCAGTTTCTAAAATTTCAATACAAAATATCACATTAATTTTTTGATTTTTAGTTACCTTTTCTTATAAAATTTATAATGAAGTGTTACTTATAAAATGTTATATGAAATGTGTAAAACAAAGTCAACTTAATTGTAAATGGTTAAGTTTAAATTACTTAAATAACTGTATATTTTTACCCTCCACTTATGAGCTATTGTTAGCGTTAAGTGGAATGTTGGTTTTTTGAGGCTCTGTTATAGTACTCTATATACATAGAGTGCAATATTTCTGTCAAATTCATTTGAGTTTTATTCTTTACATACATGTAAAAGAACTGGGTTATTTTTTTCAATTTATGTGTTTAAAGGAAAATCTTTTTGTTATCTGTAATTTTTTTGTTGGTTTTTGTTTTTGATGAAAACTGATAGCAACTTATTATTACTATCTGTTATTATATGTATTCTTGTTTATCATTTGATAATTGTTTAGTTTAGTTTTGTATTTTCATATAATATACATAATGTGAATGGAAAATGTGATATACACCTGACTTTTTTTTTCTTTCTTTTTTTACACAAGCTACATTTCTTAAAAAAAACATGCAAAAAAAATGTTCTTTGTATACAAAGTGATAAGAATTCAATTGTATGGGTTTTAGATGCAAGTATTTACAACTAGAAATTTGAAAAAAGATAAAAACCTAATAAAAAACATTAGAAATAATATTAATTAAGGATTTGTTACTACTTGTCAATAATAATCACATTTGTTTAAGACAAGATAAGTAAGAAGAAGACAAGATAAGATTTAGTAAAAAGATTCCCTTCCTTACTAAAATCTAGATTTAATTTTTTTATCTGGTAGTAAAACATTTCGAGAAAATGAACTGCTTTCTGAAATATGTTATGAAAAATGATTTTTTCAGATTTTCATCTAACTTAAAGTTTTTGGAAATTAATTAGCTGTTCATTGATAAATTTCATCCACTCCCTGATGTTTAATGATAAACAATCTTAAATCATGTTGGATTAAATCAGCCTTGTGAAGAATGCAGCCTTTTCTTGGACCATGTCATTTTTAAACTGTGTAAAAAAAGACCATGTAAAAAAAAAATTACAGACTGTAATGTGCTTTTTATATAAATCTACTTTTCTCTTAAATTGTAAATAATTGGTTTTAAATTAAAAAAAATATTCATATTTTCTTGCATGTTTCATAAATAAAAACAGATGTCTGGGTTTAATATAAATGTATAAATTTAGCATTCTAGGTACACTAATGGTAAATTTAATCCTAAGTAGGTAGTATGTATCAAAATTTATTCAGTAAGTTTTGTATAACCAATGATGTAAAATGGATATTTAGAACAATTTAGATTTTTAATGAAAATAAAAGTGTGAATTGAAATCTTGTGGACTTAGAAATTTAATAATAATGATAAAAATTTTTATCATGATTAATTAAAAGAGCTCACACGTTCTCAAACACTGGAATTTCGTAAGCCTTTTTATTTTATTCTTAATTTTAAGAAACTGATTTGTGCACATTATTATTCAATGTAAAAAGCAAAACAATTTTGTAAAATGTATTTTATATTAGTTTATTTCCAAATAAATTCTTTATCAATATGTTTTGTATGTTTTACAAATAATGAATGATAAATATAATTACTCTGGGGTTATACAAAATGTAAATTGCCTTGAGAACTTGATTATTTGGATTGTTTACTAGCACAGTAAAGCTTCATAAACTGAGATATTTAAGTTTTGTATCTTGTTTAAATGCATGCATTTTGTTTTATTTATTACTTTAATGCATTGTAAAAATGCATGTAATTTGTATTTAATTTATTCTTTGCTTTATCTCTGTTTAAAATAAATGTATTGTGTATTTTGAGCAATTGTTTTAGAATGTTTGCTTCTGAAGATTGTATTCTTTTTTTAAAAAAATGCTTCGCTTTTCTTTTAGTATGTTCCTGAAGAAGAAGTTATACCTATTGCCTCTAGTGATAGGTCATTATTACCTTTGTTAGTTAGTGGTACCACTGCCAGTTTAAGCCTTGATAAAGTAAGTTACAAGTATATTTGTTATTTCTGCTATGCTTTTATATATGTCTGTACATAATGATATAATAAAGTTTCTATCATTACTAAGAAATAATTGAGATATCTGGTTAAGATTGCACATTAATTGATCATGTGCTTAATGTTAATTACAACCACTAAAGTTCATTTGTTTAATTTCTCAGGAAGCTGTAGGTTGAAGTAATCAATAGTATGGAGAATGCAATGTGATTAGGTTCCTTCATTTGAAAGATTACAGTGCTTAACAAGTTCACAATAATTTGTGTTTATGGAAATGATTGTCCATCATATATTATTGTGTTATGAGATGGAAAAGGAATTTTCAAACTGGCCACATGTCTTATAAAAAATCAAATAATTGGGAGACAATGTTGCCAGAGTAAAAAAAACCCGGAGAACTACATTGTATTTAACTTAATTAGAGGATCTAAATGATTGTGAATTAGACTTATCTTGATAACAGTAATGTGTATATAATTATTCATGAAGAACTGCACATATCAAAAGTATTAGCATACTGGGTTTCATAATTAATGATTCCCTTTCGGAAAAAAACACAAAGGATTCTTTTGACCACCTGTTTACTATGGACTATCTTGGATCTATCAATATGATCCAGAGACAAAAGAGATAAGCAAGCATTGGAAACAAAAGTTTCTCCTCTATTTGCAGGAAAGGCCTTGCTTACTATTTGATGAGACTGTTGTGGAGTCATCTTAACAGACTCTCTAACTGAAGAAAGTTAAGACCATCACTATTACATATTGCTGCACACTGCTGAACAAATTGTTTGATGCTTTCTCTGATCAAAAGATGATTCCATTATAATCACCAGAGGCCTCCATCTTCTTGTGAACAAAGCATGTGCTCTTTAATCTTGAGGTATAATTGAGGAATTAAAGTGATGTGGTTTGAAAAATTGTCACATCCATCATATTCTGATCTTAACCCCAGCAGCCTTTATGGCCGCGGTAGCCGAGTGGTATAGGTATCAGATCGTGGCTTGCCTTGTCACGAGTTCGAACCCAGTACCACTAAAGACCTGCCGTGTAGGGCAGCGATGCACGTTAAATCTGTCGAGTTGAAACGTCCTCCCGTTAGTGTGGTGTGGTAGTTAGGAGAGGGGGTGCCAGCTCAGGTGTCATCCACGGCACTTGACCATGGTTCAAAATTATGTGGTCCGTCGCCAAAAGCCCTCGTGTATCTGAACAGTGCAATGTTAATATTCAATCAAACCCAGCAGCCTTTTTTTAATCCTCAGATTTAAAAACAAAAATGTTGTTGGGAGGGGAGAGACGATGCACATTATATCATTCTACAGGTGGAATAATGATTTTTAATGCCCTCTGTTGAGTTCTGTATTGAGGGCCTGCAAAAGGTCAAGAAACAATGGAAGAAATGTATAACTCTGAATGTTGGCTATGTAGAAAAGTTTTAAGCATAACATTAAAATTAAGTTTCTATCTACAATATTTTTAATAATTAAAACTTCACAATATTTTTTTGTGTGTGTGTTTGTATGTATATGGGCTTAGTTTTTTTTTTTTAATTTTTCCAAAAATTAATAATTTGTTGAAAAATGGGCAGTAATGATTTTATTTTTAAAAAGAATTTATTAGAATTATATATTCCTTTGTAATATATTGAAAGACACGCTTAATTGTATTGATTATTAACTATCTGAATTGGCAATGAGCATTTCTGAAAAAAATTATGTAGATGATTATATTTCAAAGAATTTGAAACAATGCATATTTTATTCAAGCATTTTTTTTTAATGGTTAATATTTACTTCACTAAAAATTTAGTTCATGATATATGCATCAATAGTGTTTTTTAAATATCTTTAAATATTGCTTTTCATAGTGTGGAATGATTTTGCCCGGAGAGAAAGTTCTTGTAACAGCAGCAGCAGGTGGTGCAGGTCATATTGCAGTAATATATTTTTTATTCTTAATTGTAAAATTTAAAAAAACTTATTTAACTAATTATATTATTTTTTTTCTTACAATTGTATATATATTCATTTATATGTATAAAGATACATGTCTTCTCATATATATGTATGTAATTGTACATATACGTAAGTATGGTGTGGAGGGGGCTAAAAGATTATATTTTCAGTTTTGAAATTCAAGTCCTGTAAATTGAAATTTGACAGTTATATTCATAATGTTTTGTAGATGTGTGCTAAGGAGGAAGGTTCTGAAAAATAAACTTAAGAGATTGCTATGATGTACAAAATAAGTATTCTATTTAAGTTTCAAGGTAAAAATAACAATCATATATGGGAGTAAACTAAGTTAGTTTTAAATTAATAAAGCAAATCAATCAATAATTCATGTGTAATCACAATGAAATTTGATACTTGTCAATGTATAGTAAGTATTGAGACAATAATTCAAATGTATGTGGTGAGTAAAGTAAATAGAAACATGTATTTACATATATTAAAAGCAGTATAAATTCAAAGAATTCTCAATTGTTCTCTCCTCTTATTATAATGACATAATAAGATACACATTGCACCTTCTCTATGAATTCAAGAAATACATTTCAGGATTTTTTTATTTGCATTTTATGAGTGATTAATTTTTTTCATTATGTATTTCATGCCAGGTTATTATTTCATCTGTAGTGAATTAACATTACTTTGTGGTAGACAGTGAAATAATATTCTTGTTCAAGTCACATGGTTTATTTATTGTCTTCTCATGTATGTTCACATTGTCGATTCATTCTGAAATATATCATTTGATTTATATGTAACTAAATTCCTATGTAAAATTTTTAAAAAATTGAGTTTTATTTGGATTTAATAAAGCTGGTCTTCTGTTTAATTGTTTCTACAATTACAAGTTTTGACTGAACAATTCAAACAACTTTAATATATATTTTTTTATTTTTAAACAGTGCATGAGCACAATACCTACATAATAGATTTTAAATCTGGTGTTGATTCAGTCTTCAAAAACCAGAAATAGTTTAAAGTATAGAAAGCACCTTTTAGAGAACATAAAGGGTGTTTCAATGCTACTCAGGTAATAGAAAAGGCAGTTCTTATCATTGGACTAGATTTTGAAAAAAGATATTGTTCTCGATTGTAAAGATGGCACATTGATGTGAATCAATGAGACAAACCATGTCTGTGACACATGGTAAAAGTCACATTTTTGACAAAAGTTGAGTATTGATAAAAAAATTTATTGTGAGGATGCTGTCCCTTCCTTCAACACCACAGTTTTGTCAAATTTCTTTTATCTTAAATCTGACTCATTGTTCCTCTGCATGGGTGTGTTAGGGAAACTTTGGAAATCTGTATCTGAGTCATTTATTACACCATAACCGTAAACTCCAGATGAAGTGTGATCTCCACCATTGTTCGATCAGACTCCATAACAATCGATGAGAAATAATGTTATATAGGTTGATTCTGATTTGCCATGTGTTTTTTGAAGGGTTGCAAACCTTAGTCTTGAATTGATAATAATTATTTCAGATTCAGACTGATTTTTATTTGTTCATTGTCAACCAGTTTGCTAATCTCTAGATTTTTTTCACTTGAAGTACTTTGACTGGTTTGGGGCTCTTTGCTTTTTTTCAAGCCTCTGCTAATTTTAATATTCATTTTCTACAAGTCCAACCATCCAAATTTTTGCAACTGATACCTTCTTTCCAGTAACATAAAATGTAGTTTAATTGAAGGAATTTACTTGACATTATCACAATGACAATTGAAATTGTATAGTCTCACAAATTTGGATTTTTTGGCAAAAGGACATTTACTTGCTATTACATCAAGAAGCAAAGCAAATTCCCTTTTGAAATCGCCTAACTTTTGTATGAATAAAGCTTTACTTATATTGTAATGGTAGGACTTTTAAAATATATAGTAATTTTATTGACCCTTGTTGATGAACTGTGCCAATTAACTGAAGGACAAATAAACTGGTAAAGTGGAATAAAAGGTATATCTCCAATAACAGTGATAAGGGATGTCTCCAATTTCATATATTAATTTTTCACTGACACAAATCAATAGCCATATTTGTAAAAAAAAAGTCCAACAGTCAAGATGCTATTGATTCTCCATTCTTAAATTCCCACTATGCAGTTATGTTTTAAGACCTCTTCAGGCCTAGGTCCCCTATGCAAAAGTAGACCCCACCTAGGAACTTTTTAAGTAGGCAGTATATAGCATACATCATTTTCTGTTAAATATTCATGAAATCAATGACCAAAAATGTGAGCCATGCAAAAAAACCAATGTGACCAATTCATACCAAAATGACCAATGTGAGCCATGCAAATAAATGTGCATGGCTCACAATCCTACTACTAGACTTGATCGACTGCCTCCTTTTGACTAAATGAGTAATGAGGGTGTATGATGGTAGGCCCAGACACAGACAGTGGATGCGACATAATAATGTGGCCTTGCTACTATTGCCAGTTGACATACAGTTTGAAATTCCTGGCTTTTTGGAGAATGTGTCCAGAAATAACATTTGACAATTAAAATAATTCAGATCATGATCTTATTGAATTTGAGTCGAGAACAAAATGAGTCCCCTCTCTAAGATCCAAGCCCAATTGATCAATGCTTTCAATTGACTTTACTATTATATCTGAATTTCTTCAGAAATCTGATTTCAAAGACCATTCTTTTCAATGAAAAAGTGGAAATGAAAAATATTTACTGAGATTTGTTTATCAACAGTAAAAAATAATACAAAATATTGTTAATTTTTTTTAAGAAGTGTTTTTCGAGCTTTTGCATGAACTAAAAAAGTTTTACATGTTTTAATTTTTTTTTCTTTTGATATTCTAAACTATCCACACCATTAAACACCCTAAAAACATCATTGGTCAGTGATTTTTTTTTCAGTCTCTTGTGGAGCATCAGCTGCAATCTTGACATCTGTCCTTAAAGGTTGTGGTGTAATAAAGATTTAGATACAGATTTCCAAAGTTTTCCCATCACATCGAAATGGTTGCATGCTGTGTCAAAATTAACAGAAGCATTTTGAAAATCATGTGGTGCTGAAGTGAGAGACAGCATCATCATGACTGTTTTTTTTTTATCAAGATTAATACTTGAATTTTCTAAAAAAGCCTGACTTTAAAATGTATTATCTGAATACAAATTTTTTATAATTTTAAAAACTAAATGAAATAGGTCCACATATAATGTTAAAATGTTATTGTTTATTAAGTTATTTTTATTAAAGAGGAAAATATAAAGTTGGATAAAACTGCAAAATATTCCTAATTTTACCAAAAAGAAGTATTTGCTTAGCTTTTTGGAAATTATTTTATTGTTCTTCACAACACAAACTGCTCACTTAAAAAAATAGCAAAATTTCTCTATTTTTTAAACGTTAAATTAGACGTGTGAGTAAAATATATTTCTTTGTTTAGAAAAATGTTTGTGTTTTTACTTAGCTAGGCAAAAAGCAAATTTTCTAGGTTATAGCAATCAAAAAGGAAAAAAATTTAGTCAATCCTAACATATATATGTGTTTAATATTGTAGGTTCAATGGGCTAAAAATGCTGGATGTCATGTAATAGGAACCTGTTCTTCTCAAGATAAAGTAAAATTTTTAAAAGTAAGATTAAATTTTTACTTATTTTGTTACTTGTTTGAAAAACAAATGATATTCAAGGGTTTAAAAGTATATATTTGATCTGGAACATTATAATATTTGGCATTTTACAAATATCTTAAAATGCTTTATTTGTAAGTAAAAGAATAACGACCAAAAAGTACCAACTCTGTTTCCTGTGTTAACTTCAACGAAGACCCACATCATAATATAGCTTAAATATCTTTCTGAAAATTGCAGTGCTATAAAAATAATAGATTGAATTAGTTTTAAAATATTTCTTTGAAGAATTCAAAAAGTTATTCTGGCTAAAATTTACTTGTGAGTATGTTTAAAAATTTATTTAGAAATCACTGTTATGCACTAAAAATTATTTTTTATTATTTTTATTGTTCCACGTATTAAATGTGAAGACATTACAATTTGCCAGAGCAGCAATAAAATGGTATTTGAAAATTTTTTTAAATTTCAAACTGTTTATATAAAATTTAAGCTCTTTCTAACTTAAATAATTATTAAAATGGAAATATTTAAGACATTTTTATTACCATATCAAAGTATATTTTATCATAAGGGAAAGCTGAATGCATAGTATTAAAATAGAGTTATGTTTTTAATTTATAAATCCCGAAATATTTATTACTGAAAAATATTTTTCGTTTTATAATTTTCAAAAACAGAGCAAAATTCAGTAGAAACAAAATTGAAGATTTAGATTTAAAATTAACAAATAGGAAGTCAATCATAAAGAAATTGATATTTATGAATTAAGTACCACATAAAATTTTGAGAATATTTGTAATAATTATAAGGATCTATTTATAATTTTTACTATAAATAACAGATCATAGCATAAATATTGTTACACGATTGTTGAATTTTTTTCCCTTCATCTTTTAGAATTAAAATTTTTTTAAAGAAAAAGATATAATTATTTACATGTATGCTTATGTGATACTTCCTCCTTTTATTTAAAATGAATCTCCAAAATGTTCAATTTTGTTTAAGTTATGGGCATTTATTAAAAAGCTATATCCATTTTAACTAATAAGAATAATATATGCATCACATACCTCTTCTAGATTAATATTGTATTTTTTATTACTTATGTATTTAGTTTTTACATTTAGAACTTAATTTTACATAAATGAAACTTGTTTATGCGGCTTAAATTATTAACAATATTTATTGTGAAGCTTTAATTCTGTTTCTTTCAAAAAGAAAAAGATTGACATACACATGAAAATTTGCAATAGTATGCATTGAAATTAGTTCTTATTTTTTTTCCTTGTAAAATACTCAAAATTTATGCATTTTTAAATCACTTTGTAATCAAATTGGCTGTCAGTTCTTATGGCATGGTGTGTTAGTTTTCAAAAATATTTATGGGAAATTTATGATTTAATTCCTTAAATTAACATCTTCTATAAAATCATTGTAATCATAACAGTATATATATCTATCAGTTTTAACATTTATTTCACCTCTGTAGCATAAATTATATTGTAATGTTTTTGTTTATGTGGACGGGTGTTAATTTAAATTTGGGGAAAAAAATTTATTGTTCTAAAAAGTATGCTTTTTTTCTCCTGGCAGGATTTAATTTCTTTCTTCCATACAAAATAGATTCTCTAGGCTTGCTTTGCAAAGTTTTTTTTTCTATAAATTTAGGTTGTTTAACACAAATTAAAAATGTTTGGTAATTATTATTGGAGTTACAAATTGGATTTAATATTCTTCTATATTTAACCACGGGCTGGGCATGGTCGACTCAGCCTTTCATCCCTTCAGTAGGTTGATAAATGAGTACCAATCTTGTTTGGGAACTAAACACTGGGGGTCTCGGGTCAGACTGACCACCTGACTGGAACATCTGCTTACACACCTCAATGCCCAAGGTCACGGAAACTGAGATGGGCACAGTAGGCTCTTGGCTCACTGAGTTTAGTTTATTCTTCTATATTTACATTGTAAACTTTAACAAAATTGATTTTGATAATATTTTAACTATGAATCATATAAAACTTGTAGAATATAAAATTACATTTTTTTGTTTTGAAATAAGTTTAATATATGTTTTTTCTTTTCCAGAGTTTAGGTTGTGATCGGCCTATCAATTATAAGGAAGAATCCTTAACAAATGTTCTTCGTACAGAATATCCAGTTAAGTATTTGGGGTTTCTTTTTCTATCTTACACAATAGTTTGTAATAATTTTTTGTAAAATACTGCATTATCTAAGTGTTATAAAACATTCTAGGTTTCAAATTATTCATTAATCCTCTTACTGCCTAGGAAAATCTATTATTCACTCACCAGTACCACTGTCTTTTTACACAGGCAGGTGTAGTTATGTGGTGCATTGGGGTAAAAGAAAAACGTATAAATAATTAAATCTTTCTCAAAAATACTGTCAAGGTCAATATATTCCATTCCATAGCCTTTGGAATACTTTTCCAAATAACAGCACAATGCAAGGATTAGTAATTTGGAAAGGCATATGTACATGCAAGGGAACACAGCAGCTGAATGAGGCCTATATATGCACCTGCTGCAGTTAAGGGATTAAATGTGGGGTATAATTTTATATTTTTATCTTGTTAATACTGTTTACCTTCTAAAGAAAACAAAATCCTTCTTCCTCCATAAATTTGTGTAATTATATTGGTGTGATAATCTATAAACTTCTAATAAGTAAAATATATCATCAGTGTTCTTGACCCATATGCATTTTATCAATGTCTTCTGAGTGTTTAAATTTAGTAGCTTCTTTTATTTATTGAAATAAAAAATATATATAACTAAGAATTATGTGAAGTTCATTAAAAATTTTTGTAGAATTACATTTATTTTGCTACAAACTAAAATATTAAAATAATTTATCTTGATTGGTTTTATCTCTATGTTAATGTTTATTTTGTTTGTGTGTCTCATTTGCTAAAAACAATGAAATAGAACTTAATAAATGTCTTTATTAGGATGGCATAAATGTGATTTGGGAGAGTGTTGGTGGTGAAGTGTTTAATACTCTTTTTAAACATCTTGCTGTTAAAGGACGAATGGTTATTATAGGAGCTATTTCACAGTATAGTAATGAAACTTTTGGTGAAGATGTAACAAAAGGCCTGTCAACAAAGGTACTTTTTTCTTTGAATATAATATAATATAATTGAATATAATATAATTTCTTTGAATATAATATAATTCAATATAATATAAATCTTGTATATAAATATGATTTATTAAGTGAATTTTTTTTTTACTATTGCTCTTAGAAATATAATATTACATCAAATTATGCTTTTTAGATGAAAATATATATATATATATATTTTTTTATAAATCATATTTAAGAATGTTGTAAAAATATTTTTATTTAACTGAAGGAAGCATTATTGGACTATTTTTCTTTTTTAATGTATTGAATGTAAAAAGATTGGTAGCAAGAGCCGTCACTAGATGGTGTCACCACTGAAATGGCTTTCACTCTTAGGGGATTTGCCATGTCTGCTAAGGCTTCTGTTTGCCAAAATGCAGCTTCATTTGAAAAAGAATATTAAGAATTTTAAAGAGAAATGTTCAGTTTTTCTTAAAAGTTTATCAAAGTATCAAAAATCTTTATAAACTATATATTTTCAAAAGAAGTAGTATTTTGGAATTATGAACTCAAGAGTAATTTTTGATTATTTAAAACTGTCATTACCATGATATGTATTATTATTACTGTATATTCTTTGTGAAATATATTTTTACCATATGTTTTAAAAATTTGGAATGAGTAAAATACACTTTGTTGCAAAAAATCTCACTTCATTCAATATTCAAAAGTTAAATGTAGTACATTTTTGTTCATTGTTCCTTCACTCAAAGTTATCTCTTCTAAACAATACAAGTATTTAGAAATACTCAATTCAGATAGTATACTATTATTGTTTTATGAAATATCTGAGGAATACTAAGAAAGAAAAAGGTTGCACATTTAATTCTTTTACATTACAGTGACAAACTATTTATATACTTCCATATATTTTGAGGCAGTGTTGTTTTGTTGTTGTATGCCCCCATTGACCAGCATTGATAGACCAGGTCCATGATGTGGTACACTCTAAAAAAGTCCAACACCAGCAAGG
>BMAV01000421.1:78470-96901 GCA_019973955.1 Trichonephila inaurata madagascariensis
ATTGGTAATTATTAAACTTGTTTTTATAGTATTGTTAAATTAATTATAAGATATACTGTACAGTATATTGATACATTTATAAGTTTATTATGTTGGTGTAAATGTGTACTTTATTTTTTGTTATGTCCCAATGTATTTTAATTGTTTACTTTCAGTAAATTAATATTTTTTTAAACATAATCTATTTTTACGACTTTTTAATATGCTCGCGCCCCCCTTACAGATTCATCACGCCCCCGTAGGAGGCGCGCCCCACAGTTTGAGAAACGCTGCTTTATACACAAAAACCATTAAGTATAACAGAAGAACTAGATAAAGTTATGTAAGATGTATATGCAGCAATGCAGAGTCTGTTAGATTTGAGACACTCATCCATAATTCAAAAAGAAATGTCCCTTTTTTTGAAAATGGAAGAAAACTTAATGACTACCTGAGAAGAACATACTTCTATTTAATGACAATAACACCTATTAGTATATAATCCAAAAAAGCATTTTCTTCGGTAGGACAATTTGTAACAAAAACAAGTAATATAAAAAAAATAGTTTTTAAGTCAATTCCTACTTAGATCAACAACGAAAATTTTTATTTTAGCTACTTTTTATTAAGTAGTTACAATTAATATAAATATGTATATACATAGGACAGAATCACAACATTAAGTGGTAATTAGTTTTTTTAATTATCATTAAAGTATCGTATTGTCTTTTTAATTTCAGTCCAACTGAATGTTTTAACACGTGAGAAAAAAATCTTTTCAAGTTTTGACACAAGTCACCAAAAGGGTCGCTAAGTCGCCAACGTGGCTGTATTTGTAATGCTTTAAATAATTGGTTTTAATCAATTAATTTTTATTAATTATTATTATATTATTGTATTGTCATCCAAATAATCCTGTATATAAAGTTTCAGCTCAATTCAGCGCTTTAAAATGTATTTTATTAACGATTGAAAATTCCACCAAGATGAATAAATAAATAAATGTATAGAGATTGTGAGCTAATAGTAGGAATTGAAAAATAGCCCAATCCTAATTCCGGGTCCAATACCGGGATTTGGATAATGTAATCCCGAAATCATGAGATTGAAGAAATAACAAGGGATTGAAAACCCTAAAATGGATACGGAGGTTTTCCTGAGTAGTTAACTTCTTTTTTGATAATTTTTGTCTTAGAAATGTTGTTTTCAGAGTTTTTAAAATTTCTGAGAATTAAACCTTGCACCACTAAAAATTTAATTGAAATTTGCAATGTGCTTTCAAATATTTTTAGAAATCTATCGTAACACAGGTGCATTTAGATACTTTAGTAGTAGACATTTTTATCTCAAACGAAAAAAGGCCACGTTAGCCTGTTGGTCATGGTCATGAATTCGTGGTTGGCTTGTCATGAGTTCGAGTCCCGTTGCCACTGAAAATCCTAAGCTAAACTTAGTGGCGCAAAGGCCCATGAGGGCCAAGGTCTACTGTGTCCATCTCAGTATACGTGACTATTGGTTGCTGAGGTGTATGAGCAGAAGTCCCTTTCCGGTGGTCAGTCAGAAGCGAAACTCCCTGTGTTTAGTCCCCAACTAAACTTGGTACTCATTTATTGACCCACTGAAGGGATGAAAGGCTGAGTTGACCTTGCCCACCCCGAGGATAAAACCACGGACCTGTGGTGTGGAAACGCGATATGTTGCATCACGCGATACGTCTCCATACAGAGGGGCTGATGTACGTTAAATCTGTCGTGGCTGAAAGTCCTCCGTTGGCATAGAGTATTGGGTTTCAGTTCAGATGTCACGCGCGTCACTTGACTGTGGCTGAAGAATTATGAGGTCCGTCGCCAATAGCCCTCGTGTTGTCTTTGACTACACAGTCGTTATGAAACACTTTCTCTCTCAATCTAAAAGATAAAAGCTTTGTGAGAAGAAAATCGATTTTTTTCATATACTATATAAAAAAAGTACTGATAGTAATCAATAGTTATTTCATGCATTTTAAAGTTTCATTACGGTTAAATTTGTCATGCATCTTACAAAAGAATATAGAAATAAAGAATATTTTTTCTTTTCAAAAAAAAAAATCAAGGAAACAAATATTATAGTAAAAAAAATAATTTAATAATTATTAATATACCGCTAAATCCATTGAACAACGCGCTCTTTTAACACAAAAAACTCGATTGAAATTAACGGGTGCGAGTTACACCCCTAGTATAAAAATGATAGCTTTAATAATAATAATAATAAAAAGAAATGAGAATAAAAAAAATTAAGACTTCTACATATATCTAAATACTGTTTATTTTTTAAAACATGCCCTGCCTTATGAATTTAAAGATAAGACAATACGTGGGGTGGTTCTATAAAAGGGCTGTAGTTTCATAAGTGTACTACTTTTTCAAACTGAACTCAGTGGCGCAATAGCCCATGAGGACCAAGGCCTACTGTGCCTATCTCAGTTTACGTCACCTTAGGCTCTGGGGTGCATGTGCAGATGTTTCGGTTAAGTGGTCAGTCTGAAGTGAAACCCTCAATGTTCAATTCCCAAGCACAAGCTTGGTACTCATTTATTGACCCACTGAAGAGATGAAAGGCTGAGTTGACCTTGACCAGCCCGAGGTTTGAACTCTATACCTGTGACATGGAAATTTTTTTCAAAAGTCTGTGTTAGTATCTCGAATAAATGACTTCAAAATATACGATAATTGCATACGTACATTTCAATATTTTTCGTAAAAGAGGGGTTGTGCATTGTACGGCGAATATACCTAAGAAATAAAAAATGCAGCTTGAAAGTATAGGTGTGCTTTAAACGCCGGATTTCACTGTAGTCTGAGCCTTTTTTTTAATAACATTAAGAGAGACTGTTTATATTTTTTTTAAAAAAAAATTAGCTTTCTCTTTTCATTTTCTCACATTTATAATTCAATTATTTTTTTTCTGAAAGTTATGTTTTTATTTTACATAATATCAATTGAATTAAAGAAAAAAATCTATTTCTTCACTTTTTTACTGCAATTATTCGTAGTTCCGTCTGTTTGCTTCTTCATTGGACGAACCATTCGTCTCAATCCCCATCTGACAATAAGATGTTTTCTTATCATAACTAAATCATAATATATTGAAAACATCTACACATTGTTAATTATATATGTTAGCGCGAATTGTCGAAATCCGTTTTGACTCGTACTTGCTAGTAAAAGTCTGAAATATGTACGAAAAAACACACACATCCGCAATTTCTTATTACTACTAGTGACCACTGTTTATTACTATAGAAGTTAGGAAATGTACTAAATAAAATTTTACTGAGGATATTTACGGCAACACTTTCAGTTAAAACCCGTTCTTATATCGAGTATAACAGTATAAATAACTGAACTACATAAAACTAACTTCTAGATATACAATAAAACATGATTGGTTTCAAGATTTTGCGTGTGTGTATAGCGAACGAAATCTAATCATTCTAAAATGGAATTTTTTTTTTCAATTCCTACTATAGTTGATACTCTCTCTCTCTATATATATAAATTTATTTATTTTAATAAATATCTTGTTCAAATTTTCAATCGTTAATAAAATACTTTTTACTCATCCACACAATTTCAAATACATTTCTTAAACTTGTAGTGGATGTCACTTGAAGTTAATATAGTTTTTTCAAATATTAATTTATTAATTCTGTTTAATTAATGAATAAATAGTAACGAAAATAGTATCCAACACCCTATATAAAAAGGAAAATCGCTCGTTGTGTCCTTGTTGCGCAATGGATAGCGCGTTGGACTTCTAATCGGAAGATCGTGGTCCCACCTTGAATGGTCTAATTTCAGAGAATGTGGCTTATTTTTACTATTTTATTTTATTGGAATAAAATTAAATTTAATGAATGAATAAATAGTAACAAACAAAAATAATAGTCCAACACCCTAAACAGAGAGGGAAATGGAAAACTGCAAGGAAAATCGCTTTCTATTTTGCCGCTTAATATTATGATTCTGTCATATGCATATCCATATTTTGATATTAATTGTAATTATTTAATAAAAAAATAACTAAAATAAAATTTTTCTTTATTGACCTAAGTAGGAATCGACTTAATTTTATTTTTATACTACCTGTTTTATATCTACAATGGTTCCGGGGTTTCCAATTTTTTTGTCCCTAAAAGCCCATTCTAGAACAGGGGTTGGTAACGTATAGCATGCGTACTATATGTGGCACATGGCACATTTCTCAGTGGCACCTTTCACTACTCAAGAAATTTGTCCATTTTTGAGTGGATGGAAGTTGATAAATTTGTAATGGACCTCTCTCTCTTATTTGAGAAGCATCTCCAGAATTATGGACAGTTACGGAATTACGAAAAATTCTGAAATAGAACTTTAAAGATTAATTTATAACCATTTTGTAAATTATTGAATGCTACATGGAGAAATTTAATTGTTTGAAGAGAGGAAATCGCACGTACTTTTCTCTCCGCTTTTGTTATTTTTACATGTCTGAGTAAAATATCTTTCCTCTTATGAAAAACATTTCGAGTCTCCTCAAAAAAAAAAATTGTTGATCTCTATTCTTTAATTCTGCATGCATTTTCACAGGGATTGAATTGCTTCAAAAATGTCTTGCTGTGTGGCACGCTGAATCATAGTGGCAGACTGGTTTGGCACTCCACAACGAAAAGGTTTCTGACCCCTAGTCTAGAATATTTGTTGATCGGTGGACACCATTTATCTTTTTAAGGTGAATTTATAGTTGGATAGAATTAATAATACATTCACATAATGCACAAAAAACATTTAATTCCAAAAATAAAACTTAATATATAAAAATTATTGTTTTTTTTATGTGCTAAATAATAATTAAGTAATGCAAACGAAATATACATTTCAAATTTTATTGAAAACTATAACATTTTTATCGTGATCGCACAGCCGAGGGCCTAAGTTAAGCAATTGAGGGAGGGGATATAGGGTTGGAAGCCCCAATTCTAAAGAGCCAAATTCTTAAAAAACTCATTCTTAGTGGTTCTCCTTTGCACAAAAGAGCCAAATTTCAAGCCTTTAGGTCAAATAGTTCGTAAATGGAAATTTTTTTATTTATAACGTCCCTCAAGCCCCTGAAAAACGCGTTCTTATCTAATCTCTACTCAAGAAAGAAACATGTTTGCCAAATTTCAAGTCTGTAGGTGTAATGGTTTTGGAGATCTAGTGATGATGCTAAAGAGAGAAGCTTACTTAAAAAGTAAGTTTTTGGAAACTTTCCTATATCTAGTACAGTAACGTTTAAACTACCATAAAATCCGACGTATAACGTGCACTTTTAACACAAAAAATAAGACTGAAATTTACAGGGGCGCGTTATACGTCAGATATGAAAGTGATAGTTTTAGAAATTAGAAGAGATGAGCATAAAAAAATGAAGCTTCTTCATATATAGAAGTACTGTTTATTTAAAAGAAATGACGTTCTTCATGAAAAAGGATTGTAGTTCTAGAAGTATATTAGTAGTATTTCTTCAAAATCTTGAGATAATACATCGAATAAATGACTTCAAAACATAAGAGAATTGCACACCACATTTCAGGCTTCATTGTAAAAAAGGGGCTGCGCGTTATACCGCGAATATACCTTAAAATTAAAAAATGCACCTTGAAAGTATAGGTGCGCGTTGTATGGCGGTGCGTGCTATACGCCGGATTTTACGGTACATAGAATATTAATAGGAAAAAAAAGTTTTTGAATATTTTTTTAAAATTTATATTGCTTATCGGTATTTAATGAAGTATATATTAAAAACTTATTTTTGACTGCGCTAATGTGTCAAAGCTGCCAAGGTTGTATATATGTCATCGCAATGGATTTTGTGATGAAGAAGCAGTTTCAATACCTGTGTAGAATCTCTGTCCCCAAATCTCCACAAGAACCTCTATCCACAAATCTTTACAACACGCTTTTTTAAGATTTTCGGGCTCATTTGGATTCCCTCCCCATAAGCTTCATTTATTCCATGTTTTTGATTGCAACCAGAATAAATTCCCAGTTTTTTCTGTTACTTAAAAAAACACACACACATACACACAATCTTTGACTTTATCAATTAGTTTACGTGAATCTTTATTTTATAACACGTTTAATTCTTTACATTAATTAAATATGCAATATCTTATCTCAATTGCAAGAAAATATATTTAATGTATTTATCAGGAAAATCCCAAGCAAATATAGATGCATTGTCTACAATTTTAGTTGTACTTTTTCTGATTTGTAAAGTCCATACACTGTTCTCATTGTTAGCGAGTGAATTCAAAGAGATATATTAAAGTGTTATTTCTGATAGTCTAGCCAGACGCCTATAAAAATCCTAAAAACGTGCACAAGAAATCTATTGTGGTGCAATATATGTCTGGTTACACAATAAGAAAAAGAAAAACCCATATTTTCAAAAAAATATGCATGTCATTTTCATATTTTAGCCATCATGTTCCACTAACAATGCTATTTAAAATAATATATAGTTAAATATCATGACCAGAGTTGCTGGTGCCAGAATAGCAAAACTTTCAATGAATAACAGGGCGAATAACGTAAGAAGCTTTTTTCCCTGTCATTCTTTTTTCTTCCTCAAAAGAAACAGTAGTTCTTTTTTTCCTTCACGTTGACAAAAATTATCTAAAATATATTTAATGGATCATTTTAAGAAACTATAACCATTGATATGACAAAATAAACTGAAAAAACAAAAACAAATTAATTGCAACAGAAACATTTCGCAATATTGTCATTTGTTTATAATGAATATATAGGGTGTCCGAAAAGTATGATTAAAACTAATCTTGACTACGTTCGGAACCGTGATTTTGCAAAAGCGCATAAATGGATAATTTTCATGATATTTAATGTCACTTAGATTAGAATACATGTATGCAATTGTTTTAAGGACACATGTTGACAAAAAAAATTATTTAAATACAATATTTTGGCAAAAAATTAACTTAGAATAATCTTTTTTCCAAATGTTCCCCTTTTGTGAAAAATGCTTCTATTATAATAATATTTTGCCTGTATGTAGCTCAGACCTCTGTACAGAGGCTCAAATAGAATTTTTGAAATATATACCATAGAAGTGGATTTATCCATGTTTTATGACAACAGAGGGGAGCAATTTTAAGAAAAAAGCGCCTATAATTGTTTCAATGGGTTGTAACTTTGAAAATAATGTGAATTTTTCAAAAATCATAGTTGAGTCTCTGTACAGAGGTCTGAGATATAAACAGGCAAAATATTATAATAAGAGAAGTATTTTTCACAAAAGGAGAACATTTGGAAAAAGATTATTCTAAGTTTATTTTTTGCCACAATATTGTATTTAAATAATTTTTTTGTCAAAATGTCCTTAAACCAATTTTATACATGTAGTCTAACCTAAGTGACACTAAATATCATGAAAATTATCCATTTATGCGCTTTTTAAAATCACGGTTCCGAACGTAGTCGGATACCTTAAGAAATTAATTAAAAATAAAAAAAAAAGATTTTCAACTCACGGTTTTTTATATTCGATAAAGAAAAGATTAATGTTTTTGTTGAATGAAATGCAAATTAGATAGTACAACGTCTCCATTTTACAACATTCTCGCTTCAAAATGGCTTCACTGCTAGTTGTAGCGTGGTTTATCGAATTTAAATCTGCAACATATGAACAACGTAAATGGGGCACCATTCTACTAGAGTTTGAAAATGAGAAAAAGTCTACAGAAAAGCCTGAGAAAAGCGCTACACATATTCCTGTCGTTAGCCGTAGCGTTGAGCACCGTACAGGAAACAGTAAGTTTCGGCTCGATTTCACGGGATAATCAAGGGCCTCCCACCAACCTCATCTGTGCTCGACTGCTATTTAGAATGTCCCAAAGCCGCACAGGCACTATACATTTACAAACATCCATGCCTTCATCGGAATTCGAACTCAAGCCTTATTGCACAGCAGTCAGCGTCACTAACCACTGTATCGGAAGGGCGCTCATGCCTTTTGGACACCCAGTATTTCTTCCTTTTTCTGTTTAAAATGCAAAACACATCTGAATTACAGGGATTGTGATTATAATACCAATAAAATTTCTCTACATAAATGAATTATTTTAAACAAAAACAAAAAAAATTAAAAAACTGAATTTAAACGCTTTTAACATGAAAAACAACTTTGAAGCTAGTTATGCTTGAAGAGAAAATGTATATGTATGAGCTAAACCTGAGAATAACCTTGGACATTCAACGTGTATTAACAGTCTCACATAAATATGAGATTAGATTGATTTTAAATTGAAACAATTGGCCGTGAATTTATTTAAAATTTTTAATCATTTCATATTTTTATTGTCTGCAGATACTTTTGTTTCTTCTTTCTAATCGAATTTAAATTTTATCAACACATTTGATATATCTAACTATTCCATATCACGATACCACACGATAAATTCCACATTTAAACCAGACCTTAATAGTATCTAGAAACTGAGATTTTTGATTTAGTTACAAGTATTACGTTTTTCAAACGTTTTTTTAAAGAAATGCATTGTTAATTAGTAATATAATGTGTGATAATAGCAGAATAGTTTATTCCATGGATGCCTTTTATTCTTATAATCACTCAAATAATCAGAAAGATCTCCAAATTAATGATATCTCAAAAAATATACAAAAATATTAAATTTAACCAGCTTCGATTACGCATTACAATTCTTTTCTCCGAGTGAAAAAACATACGTATTTAGAATAACTACAAACGATGCCAAATGAAGCAACGTAACTTTTTAAAATATCAGCAAATAAGTTACGTCATCAGATAAATTAGAATTATTCAATGGGTTTGATTCATGAAGTCACATGATAAAAACAAACACGTGTTTTCCATTGAATTCAAAACAAACATTAAACTAATTGTACTTGTTGTTCTATTTGTAAAACTCAGATAAAATTTCAAATTTTATATTTGGTTAAAAATGTTTAAATGTTAGGGAAAAAAATTTCTTCAAAAAGATTTTTTTTAATTAAAAAAAGTCGTATTTTATGCTTATACTTTTAAATAAAATGCATTTTGTATACATATGTACTTTTTAAGAGAAAGTTTCTGCAAAGAACAAAACTTGGCAACACCGGAGAGCGTGAACTGATTAGTTGGAAACACAAGATAGTTTTTTTCGTGTAACTATGACGTCACATGAGTTTTTGAATTGATTGGCTAGAATCTCGTGGCTTTCACTATCATGTGACTACGAAGTCACATGAATCAACCTCATTAAAGCATACGATAATAATATCATAGAGAATTTTAAACGATGTATATAACAATACCATAACTTAAACTGTCAATTAAAAATTAGTTCAAAATAAAGAGCAGAAATTTAAATAGATATAATATTTTACAATACGAAACATGCAAAGAATAAAGCGTAATAAAAACAGGACAGAAAAAAATTAAAAGCAAGCAATACGAATGTAGACATGTGTTTTTAAATATATTTCAAAAGGTTCAGAAACAAAAATGATATTAAAAATAATTAAGTTTCAATTTTATCATAACGGAATTCATTAACGAACTAATTTGCTTAATAAATGCTTTCATAATATGAATTTATCAGAATTTTAATTAGATTTCTAAATAATATTTCCATTGTCGAATACTTAGAACCATAACCTATAATCTAAAACAAAGCAACTAACATAGGAAAGGTTTTATTAGTTTTCTTTAAAAATGAATCTTAATACCACATTCAAAACATTCATGTCAGATAGAATTATAAATAAATCAAATAAAAATTCCACTTTTTTTACGTAAAATGTCAGAATCCATCTAAAGAATAAAAAATGTTACTTTTTTTATTCAACAAATGTCGTTGCCAATCACAATGTGGCATACCGTTTGCCTTTCTTTAATTTAAGAAATACAAATTGTATGAAATCGAATGACATCGGCATGTATCAAAATCTTGTTCGACATCTTTGATCGTGAATATCCATTTTATGTAATACGAACTAACAAGAAGTTTCTGAAAGGAAATTTTTTCCACATTATTTATGTAACATTACATTCGTCCATTGAACAGAACATCTGTTGCTAAGAATGATGTGATTCATGTATGAAATACATCGAATACAAAGATTGTGAGCAGATGTTATTATCCTGCCAAAAATGTAAATGGCAACATTCATTTGTGTTTGTAACATCTGCCTATTGCGAACTCTCCAAATGATGATGACATTTTTGATAGTTGAGTCATTCTAGTCTATTCTTCAATTAAATGAAAATGATGATGAGTAATAAACAGTTCAAATTATTATTTTTATAACAATAAGTATAGTTAACACTGAGATACTTCGGATCTGAAATTAAAAAGTCTTAGAATGTTGTAGGTATTTACATTATTTTTATTTATGTAACAGTAGAGACAATTCTGAACATTAAAAAACAAAAAAAGCTTGAATCATCTCAAATATCTTATTTTTTTTGCTTAAATTTATACTTGTTTTACGAGTTGCCATCTCAATATATATATATGTTTTTGCATCATATATTCTCTCATAAAAATGCGTAGAGCGTTCGGAAGTTGTCGAACAAAAAATGCAATTCTTTTAAGTCATATTGCGTGTTTTCTTTAAAAAAAAATTGAGAAATAAACAAGATTAGATTCCAGCTCGTTACTTATTTGAATTTCATTATATTTAATTCATTATTATTTCATTTATATTGCATATCTTACAATTTTGTTATGATTTCGGAAATCTAAATGGCAATGGCAAGAGTGAGTCATTTTTTAAACAGAAAATGAAACAAAGGTTGAATTCTAGTAACTTAAAAATATTGCTAATCGCGATTTTCACTATAATTGATGAATTTTTCTTGCTAAAATTTCGATTGCTGAAAAATAAAATTAATAATATTATTGAATATATTATAAATATACTTAAATAAGTTCAAAGTGTAAATAGGTTATAATATTCAAAATATACTTCCTGTTTAATTATTATTCAGAATGTTTACAATTTAAAGTATATAAAAATGTGCTACAATAAGATGTAAATGACGATGTTTTGAATATAACTATCTTTAAAAAAATGAAAACTAAACTTTTTAGTCTTTAACATAATTCTTCTCTGCGCTGTCTTTTTTTTTTGTTTGTTTGAGTTAACTGAAGGTTTTTTAAGAAGTAATTCTGATCCAATTTAAATTTTTATTTTGTAACATTTGCATTAAGCAAAACAAAAGTAAGCCAAATTATGAGTATTTCGCTTAATTCCACTATCCCGAAGTTTGAATGAAAAAAAAACACACACACACTTTAAGCTTCAGAATTATTATAAGATATTTTTTTCTAAGGCATCATATTTTTCGACAGATATCCTTTTCGAAAGCATCTCATTTTTAACCTTTTCTGGGGCATATTTCAAAATTTTTAAAGCGCCAAAAAAGCAAAAGTAATTAAAAATGTCAATAAATTTTGACAATTCTTTCGTTTTAGAGCCTAAAATGTCAGAAATTTCTATTTTGTAATTACATAATTATTTCTTATGCAGACATTACGTTTAGTTACCAATGGGCTTGATTCATGAAGTCACATGATGAAAACAAACACGTGTTTTCCATTGAATTCGAAACAAACATTAAACTAATTGTACTTGTTCTATTTGTAAAACTCAGATAAAATTTCAAATTTCATATTTGGGTAAAGATGTTTAAATGTTAGGAAAAAAAATTTCTTCAAAAAGATTTTTTTTAAATTAAAAAAAAAGTCGTATTTTATGCTTATACTTTTAAATAAAATGCATTTTGCATACATATGTACTCTTTAAGAGAAAGTTTCTGCAAAAAGCAAAACTTGGCAACACCGGAGCGCGTGAACTGATTAGTTGGAAACACAAGATAGTTTTTATCGTGTAACTCTGACGTCACATGAGTTTTTGAATTGATTGGCTAGAATCACGTGGCTTTCACTATCATGTGACTATGACGTTACATGAAATAACCTCATTGAAGAAAAGCATTCATGTAATCACTTTAAAGAAAATGGTTTAAATATCCCAGATTCCAATCATCCAGTACCGTTACTATTCAGCCATTTATATATTATAGGAATGTACATATTTAAATATAGGAATATACATATTCCATATACAATTATGGAAATAATTTATTAGTTATTTCAGTATTTCTAATTCATGTTTCAACATGTTTAATAGCCAAACGTAGTGAAAATTGGTTCAAGCCAAATTTCATCTGAACGGCGTTTTTTCTGTCATTTTGTATGACACTTGTCGGAATCTAAATTGAATCTTTCTGATTTAATTACTTAACCTTGAGCTGTGACGTATTTTGGTTTGTATAGATTTTACAATGCTTGAGCTTTACAACTTTTTATGTACAGAATATAAATTCATAATAGCTTATTGTAAAGAAAAATTATTTTGGCAACATTGTAGTCACTTTAAAACACTAAACTTGATGTGACCAAACTATTACTGATAAAGCAAAATGATTTCTCTAATTGTGAAAACTAGCTCTTGCTTCCACTGTTTCCAAAAAGAAATATATATATATAGTTTCATTTTTATATTTACGATCTTTGCAAGCTTTAAAATCACCCGTTTTCATAGTATTTTTCAGACCTTAAGCTTGAAACACATTTTAAATATGAAATATGCCAGTTAGGTTAGCAATTAATGAATGAACTTGTTGTAAACTTCTTTTTAAGAAAGTAATGAATTTCTTTTAATTTTTAACACTCGATTGGTTCAAAATTTCTGGAATATTCGTATTTTATAAAAATTTCCATGTTAGCTTAGAAATCAATGAGCCCCATGCTTAGATTACCATTACTTTATAATTTTGGTTGTCTTTTTTAATTTTGATTTTAAATATGTCATGTTTAGTTGTTGTTGTTATGACTGAAGTTAATGTTTAAAATGAACTTTTTTGGTAATGAAATTTTAAAAAAAAAAGAAATAATGAAATTGATATCTATTATTTCTCGCAATTTTTGTACAGATAAGCCAATTATCAGAATTATGCAGTTTTAATCGATTAAATATATTTGCTATTATATTATATTATTATATATATATAACAGAAAAAAAAATTATTTTAATGTAACATTTGTTTTTTAAGTGAAGAAGAATTCATTTGAAAAGAAAATAATATCGTCCGCCAACGAATTTAAAAACATCTTTTTTAGTTACACGAGAAACGCGAAAAGCATTTTATTATGGTGAAAGCTCTTAAATATCTAGTTATAAAAGTAAGCAGAGAATTTTATTTTCTTGTTTTCTGAATTAATTCATGTATTTTCTGTTTTTATTCTAATTTGCCGACGTGCTTATTAGTTTATATGCAACGCTTCTGTAAATACGTTTATAACATCGCTCGAAGAACCGACCTTGAAATTTTTTTACCCCTAAACCTTGATTTTGTCGAATACCTTGAAAATACTTGACCTTATCGGAAAAAAAAACACGTTTTAAAATGTAATTTTATTATTCGCTCTTTTTAGTAATTTTTTGTATATATATACTTCATGCCTTTAATAATATCTTTATGTAGATGTAGAAAAGTTTTAAAATATTTATGACCAAACACGCACACATAACAACAGTTGTTCTTGATTTTTTTAAAAATAGGATTAATTAATTTTATGTAATGATGTTCAAAATAATTTTCGATTTTATTATTCGAAATATAGCAAGTAATAAATTTTAATTTTTAATTAAAATCATTAAGTTCACAAATGCAGTTATAAAAAGATATTCTTTATTAGCAAATTAGTTTACACTGTTCAACGCACATTTTTCTGTGAATTTTTGTTTGTTTTAAAATTGCATTACATAATATAAAAGCTTAGAACAGAAAAAAAAAAGTTGGATGTTTTACAAGCAGTTTGTACTGGCTTTAAAAATTGACTCGGCATTTTACATGTTATTTAATACACACTTGTTCCAAAATAAATACATGGAATACAGCCGGCACTAACTGTGTAACTTCGAATTATATACTAAAATGAGACTAAAAGAGGAACTATTCTAGTAAAATACAAAAATATTTGCTTTTACCATAATTTCTAAAAGTGTTCGCGCGTGATTCCTTTTTTATTTCAATTTAATACATATAACATCAGTTTTTTTTAATTAAATAAATATTCTATTTACTGTCACTTTATAGAAATAAAATAAAAAAATAGTCTGTATGTAAATTACTGCTGTAAAAATTTTATTGCTACAAATATCTCAGACATAAAACTTTCACATTTACAATGTCTCAATTTCCTTACGAAGTAAATTTAAATTTTTAACTCTTTATAAATAAAAAAAAGTTTTTCGAGATTCTGCAATAAATTTATTACGTACTATCGCAATAATGTCAACATTCAAGATAACTCGCCAAGTTGGCCACCCCGATTTCGCATGTGTCATACACGCTGAATTGTCAACCATGAGCTATCTTTCATATAACGTCGCCAATACGGTTGCAATATATATTATACAATTTATTTGCGAGCCGCAGTAAAATATCGCAGTGATTGTTCTGATTGGATCCTTTGCTTGAGAAGAAAGGCTCATACGAAGACTTATTAACAATCCTCGGAACTAAATACGTAACTTTCCAGAAAGCTGTGAAAGCTGCAAATTTATCAAAATCTGAGAATTTTATAAGTTGGATAATGCAGCTTTAATGATAAATTTAACTGAAGAGAGGAGTGCAAAGAACGAGTTTTGTGAAAAAAAGAACTACATAATGCATGTAAATTACAGTCTTACGATTTGAGCAATGAGTAGGAACAGTTGTATAGTACAATTGGAGTGGTTCCGCGGTTAGGCGTACAGGGGGTACCCACACCCTCGTAATTAATACTTTATAAATTTCAGTAAGTTTTTCATTTTTAAGTACAAGTTTTCAAACAAAGTATCCTGTTTTAGTATTAAAAGCGTTGTTTATGTTTACATAGTAAATGCTTATGATATCACCAGAAGTAAAAGTAAAAGTTGATAACAAAGATAAAAACTTTGAGTTCTTTTTTATCTGGAACAAAAATTAAACAAGCCTACTTAGAATTGAAAACATAACTTGGTCAATATTGATGTTTACTTTTTGATTTGTGTGCGTATTTTTTTAAAAAATTGTATAACTGTGCGGCTTAAAAAACAAAGCAGATTATGAGATCCACTTTTTACCACATGGTGGTCTGCTTTTTTTTGTTTTCATTCGTTATTTCTCTTTTTAAAGTAATACAAATGGATCCAATTGGCTAAATTCCATGACGGTCAAATGATAAATGTAATCAGCGTTTTCCGTTGAATTTAAATTTGTCATATGTCTTGCATTTGTTGTTGTATTCGTTAAGACCAAATACGACTTCAAATTGGATAATTCGGTAAAGATATCAAACTTTTTGTACGGATTTATTTTGAATTAGTTCTCCGGAAACGCGTCAACGGTAGAAAAACAAAAGAAGAGTTATTTATAGTAAAATAAAAAATGTGCAGAAGGATCTTGTTATTTTTTATTTTTTTAATTGGGTATGTTCTAAGGCAGCGGTTCTTAAACATTCGATCACCAAGACCCCCTTTTATGTATTAGTCTGACATCGCAAACCCCCTACAATTTGACCCCCCCCCCTCCCTGAATTAATATTCTTGATCGAAATACATTTTCTAGTAGAATTTTTTCCATGTCGACAATTTAGAGATCTAGTCTAGGATGGCGCATCTTTCAATTTTCTACTAGACACTTTTCAGAGTCTGAAAAGAGAGAAATCTTAACAATAATGAGACCTTCGCAGACCCTCGGTAAGAGGATTTGTGTGAAGGTTGCGTAAAGATCCGTCACAAACTATATACAATAATGTGAATATATCTTTTTTCAAAAGCATGGATAAATGTTCTAACCAGAATGTTATACGTTAGATTCTCCCTCACGCGTTCTCTATTAAATTCAAAACAATTTAACTAATTGTACTTGTTGTTTCACTTGTAAAACTAACATAAAATTTCAAATTTCATAGTAGCGCAAAGATGTTTAATTGCTATGGAAAAAAAAGTTATTCAAAAGGTTTTAAAATTTAAAAAAAAATCTTATTTATTGCATGTATTTTTAAATAAAATGCATTTTGTACATCTATGTGCGCTATTGTTGTTGACAAATATATACTTTTTAAAACAGTTTCTTCAAAGAGCAAAAGGTAACAATAACGAAGTGCATGAACAGATTAGTTGGAAACACATGATTGCTTACGTCGAATGATTATGACGTCACATGATTTTTTGACTGATTAACGAGAAACACATGGTTGTCATTAGCATGTAACTAACTATGACGTCACATGAATTTGGCACATTATTCTTTTACAGTTTTTATTGGATTTAACAAACAAGTTCAACGCTGAATTTTTCGAATTTTTCCATAGATAGAAATTTTATTTTTTTATAAATATCTTAAACTTTACAATAAACAAAAGTTCAAAAATTTTCCCTTAAACGGGAAAAAATGCAACAAATTTTAAAAAAGTTGAATAGCCTCTATTTTTTGTCATTTGGCTTTCAAATCATTTGAAAAATCTTTATTTCTTGATTTACTGGCAGAAGAAAACGCACTAAACTATTTTGATAATGTCATTAGTTGAATTTTAAAAACTCTTGGCAGAAATTGTACGGCAGAAAAATCAAACAAATTACATTTTAAATATTTTCGTTATAATCCAGAGAAATGTTTTTAAATTTATATTTTTATTTTTTTTATGTGTGAACATAAATGCTTATTCTCTCAGTCTTTAGCTTAGTTGAAGTACGTAAAGCAAGTTTTTTAAAAAAAAATTAGCAAAAACTACGAAGCATACACAATTCTAACTCTTTTAGAAGGGCCCAATGAGAAGGAATGACTCCCAGTCTTTACAAACAGTAAAAAAAAACTCAATATAAAGCATTATTTAATAACTTTAAATGTAACAAAACACATTTTTTTTTCCTAATTTCCCTCTAAATTTTCATATGAACTGCTGTTTGAAATAAGGTTTCATTTTAAAGCACTTTAAATAACAGTTGATGTGCTTCAACATTTTGAGCATCCATTTTTCCAAACACTTACATTTTTACGTTTTTTGAATATTTTATTAATCTCCCCATAATTTGCGGTCGATAAAACGTTTTTAAATAAATTTAATATAGAATTTAGATTAAACACGAAAGAAAATTCTGGTGATATAATTCACTCAGTCAACAAATTTAAATAGAAATACCTTACTTCCCTTTCAGTACCGGAACAAAAAAACCTTCGGATTTTATTGGAGGGTCTTACTGTAGCGGTCTTAAATAGCCACTTGAAAAATAGAGACGTATTAAAGCATGGGATCGAACCCTGGGCCTCAACCTCGGTAGGGAACCTCGACTCGTCTTTAGTAAGATTATGTGATTCGAATAATATTAATAGCCTAATGTTATTCCAACACATATTCTCCGAAAAAACCCGGAAATTTCGAACTATATATTAAATATAAACAATGGCAATACTTTATTATTATGTACAGGTCTGCAACTATACAACATATAGACCAGCGATACTCAACCTGCGGCCCCCCGAGCCTTTTCAAGTGGCCCGTTCATAGCCCATTGCTCTGAGAAATTTACTTATTTAAGAACATTGTATTAAAAATTTGGTGGGAAATTCTTTGTCAAGAAATCGAATATATCAATTGTGCTTTTTGCTGTCGGTGTCGTACGGGTACCAATTGATATTCTTTTTTTATTTGGAAGGGTTACAGTTAGTGATAACGGACAACAGTGTAGTAGCGACTATTTTATGGATGGAACTAATTTTTAACTACTTTCATATCTTGCAAGCGAAAAATATTCTGAGAAAATATATCGTTTCCAGACGATTGGAAGGTTGACTATTTGTAATGAAAAACAAACATGGATCATGAATTGTTTGATTTGTCACGAAAGTGCTGTATTTAAAAAATAGTAATACACAGGAATCATTCAATGACACTTTTCCCACAAGATCTCTTTCAAGAGGTGATGAATAGGCTTTCTTGGATAATCTTTCAAACAGTAACAAAGTGTTTTGTCAGTGGTGATATCACAGCGGTAACAAAGATATCCTATGAAGTTTGTTATATTATTGGTAATCATATGAAACCGTTTACTGATGTAGAAGTTGTGATCGAGTGTTTCTTAATTTAGTGCTTCTAATTTAGTGTTAGTAACAAAAGTAAAAAATATAAAAAGTTAATAATTAAAAAAAAAACTGGAGTTATATATTTTGATCAATTTTCCGCATTTTAAATTTCCAATGTTATCTTGATCTTAAAGCATTTTCCCCCCTCCCCCATTAATCCTCCTGTTGCGGCCCGCGTGAAATAACTAACATATGTATGCAGCCCACGTGATATAGTTGACATGTGT
>BMAV01000421.1:105325-132026 GCA_019973955.1 Trichonephila inaurata madagascariensis
AAATATTATCCATTTATACGCTTTTGCAAAATCATGGTTCCGAACGTAGTCGGATACCTTAATTATAACCACCCGGTATGTTAGCTTACTGTTAATGCAGTGCTTCTCAAACTTTCAATATTCGCGACCCAATTCACAATCATAATTTTATCGCTCAGGGGCCCCCCGCCTACAATAACAGTGTACTGAATACAATAATAATGTAATTTGAGGCTGAAGTTGCAGTACGATCTTAACTTTATACCGTACAATTTATCAAGATTAGTATTAAATGAAGATAAGTATATGTTACCCGTAAGTTACTTATCTTTTGTAATTTTTAAATTAGATAGATTGCAATAAGCATGAACGTGTATTTTATTATTTCAGAATGTATTTTTTTTTTCTTCCAGTAGGTTATTTTTTTTTTTAAAATAATCTTTTATTTTCAATTTTCCGATATGCTCGCGACCCCCACGCAGAGCTATCTCGTCCCTCTAGAGGGGCTCTTCCCAAAATTTGATAATCTATGAGTTCATGTATATTTCAAAAGAAAAAAAAAACAAAATGAAAGAACAGTAGGTTCCATTTGCCTAACTTTCTTTAAGACCATTATGGTTGTAACGTTTTCCTGCCTCGCAGATGATAGATTGGTTTTTATATGTGGATAAAATCATGCCGTCCATATCCACACGTGCACCCCTAAAATATTGCAGTATTCTTTCTTCTCAAATCACGCCGACAGCCCATAGCCACGAAATAAAAAACATCTGCACTCCACCTGGAAGCCGAACCTTGAGCGGAATTCTAGAAGTAAGAAGGGACTGTCCCACCCCAGGAGAGCGAAGTGAGAAACTGGTTGGAACGCTCAAAAAGAGAAGTTCTGTTCTGTTCTCTCCCTTTCACCAAAAAATGTATTCTGTTGTATTAAAGTACTTAATATTTTGAACAACTGGTATCTAACTGTAAATACGGTAATTAATAGATGTAGACATAATAAGAGTCCTTAATTTAATTCCAAGTCTCCCGCTATTCATCAATTTTCCCAATATGAGGCATGTCGAACCGGAATTTGTGCTGAAGTTGTTAGATGAGGGATAGACAGATATGCAACTGCTAATTTTATTCAGTTAAAAGTTCAAATATCTATTACAGGGATGGCGAACCTTTACAGATCAAAATGCCATTTTTTTAAAAGAAGTGTTTAATGAGGTATAAACGTGCCGTCAAATAATTTTGACATGTAATTATTGGAAAAATAATTAAACTAAGTACTAACAACATAAAACTATTTACTACGAAAAACTTTTTGTACTGTATAGCTATAAATGTTTTAGTAATACGTGCAATGTATGTAAAGTAACATTAATGTGACTTCTGTTGTTACAGACTGGATGACAAATAATTTATATTAGGATTGTAAGATGTTACTTTTTGAAAAATAATAGATGCTGAATTGGAGTCATCTGTCAAACGGTTTCAAAGCAATTAATTATTTTTGCTGTGGTTCACTTTTTTTGACAAGAGGGTTAGTGATTTGTTTCAAAATAGCATTTTGCAGACGATGTTCTGTATACCACTACTCCAGAACGTAAGATACATACCACTTTGTCGCGTTTACTAATAATGCCATGTTTCTCGGTCCACCAAATTTGAAGTTTTCTGTTACATTTACTATCTTGCACTTTTGTTCTTTTGCTGAACTGACCATGTTAAATAACAGTTAAAAATCGTAAATATAACTCAAATAAGCTTTAAAATACACTTGTGGCGATGAATTTGACTGTGCTGTGCGTAGACGAACTTTACATCATAAACAATTGTAGTTAGTCTACGACGTAATTAAGGCAAGCCAATAACAAACGAGTGTGCTCCCCGCCGCCTCGCGACCGATCACTCGCGTTTGTTTGTAATACTTCATAGTGAACTTTGAAATTTTGAAATAAATTGCAAATCATTTTGATCGCTGACGTACCATCAACGGCACGCGTGCCACTGGTTCGCCATCCCTGTTCTATAAGGTAAGTATGAGGTAGTGGACATATCAAAACAAACCTTAATCAAGTACAAACATTTCATTTATCTTTCATTTATTTTTAAATAAAGTATCAACATTTCAGTAATAGTCAAGTATCATCTTTCAGCAGCCATCTCTAAATAAATCCACTCTTCATCTTGTTAAGATAATTTAATGAAAATCATAGGCGCACTCGTCAAAATCAATCTCAACGTTCAATCGATAGCATCGAATGCTTTGATTCACCATTTCCCCCATTTCTCATTTCAGATCTTTTTAAATAGTTTTGCCTGTTTAGATACGTAAAGGTTCATTCACATGATGAGGCTCTAAAATCAAACAATGTCATAAAGAAACCTCAGACGTTAATTTAAGGGAAAATCACGGGAGAACCCACTACACTGACTAGTGCTAAAAAATAATTTTTATATAGAAAAAAGATTGTGTGTGTGTGTGCTTTTTAGTTTCACGTTTTGAGACTTTTTCATTGGTTATTTTATTGAGTTAGTCTTTTTTGGTGTAAAATTAACTTTTCCTGAATAATATTATTTGTATATTTCATTTCCTAAGCCAAAACCAGTTAAATTTCTAGGTTTGACAAGAAAAAATTAATAAATGGGCATACATTTAAAATTTGAGGATACGGTATGACAGATTTAAATGTATAGACTTCTCACTCTCAAACATTTTCTATAAGAGTAAGGTAAAGACATCTTTGAAACAACAGGAAAATGTTTTATGTTACTTCTTTTATTATCAGAAAAAGAAATTCTTTAATAAAATTTTTCGTGACATTCCTAACGTAACGTTTCTAGTGCATGTAAAAATACATGTAGAGAATGCATTCGTGATGTCTGTATTAAAATTTAATAATTTTTAGGAAATATATTTACTTATCTGCTTGTTCATTCTACTTCCTTACTGATGCACGTTCTGCCTAAGCCATTAAATCAGTGCTTCTCAAACTTTCAATATTTGCGACCCAATATTCAATCATAATTTTCATCGCCCCCTCCATACAATAACAATGTGCTGAATACAATAATAATGTAATTTGCTTCAGTATTGTAACTTGTTTCAGTTTCAGTAAATTTTTTGTGCCGTATATCAGTGCTTCTCAAACTTACAATGCTTGTGACCCAATATTCAATCAGAACTTTCATCTCGCCACCTCCTTCATACAATAAAAATGTATTGAATTCAAAGATACTGTACTTTTACGCTAAAGCTACTTTAACCTCTTAAGTGCCACCCGCATTTTTAACTTCCCGCTCAGTCAAAGCGTTAATCATCCCGGACGTATATATACGTCTTTCCGAAGTACGATCTTTTCTGTGCACTGCTATCCAAAAAATTATACCGAAGGCCTTGGGGTGCAATAAAAGGAACTTGACAATGTTTACGAAGGATTTACTTATTTCAGAAGATTTTCTTATTGCTTTATTCCTTTTCTCCTCCCTCCCCAATACATCACATACGCGCGCCTACATGGATAACGGTGGCACTCGGAAGCGAAGCGCATAACTTTTAATCAGTAGTTAAGGGATTAATTATAAACCCAACAAAAATTATCATGACTAGTTTTAATTTTTATATATAATTTTATATTTGACAAGCCCATGGGGTCATTGGTCATTACACTTGTTCTTTATTAAGCATTGTTAAACTAATTATAGAATACATTTATAAGTGTATTATATCAGAGTAAATGCATATATATTTTTTTTTATTTTGTCAGAATGTATTTTGTTTGTTTACTTTCAGTAAACTAATAACTTTTTTTAAAATAATATTTTGCTTTCGACTTTTCAGTATGCTCGTGCCCCCTTCGTAGAAATATCACCCCTCCCTCCTCTTAGGGGGCAATACCCTACAGTTTGCGAAACGCTGTATTAAAAATGCATGTAAACAAGTTTATATTTTCGGTACATCTAGGTGTTTAAGCGGAGATGATAATACGAAAACCTACCTTCTCCAATTTTTATGTATTCTGCTCTAGTACAATTTGCTATTTCGTACACATTTTATAGTATATTTATAAATTAGAGGTTTTTTTGTCGATATATGTGTGCAACACATAATATTATTATCTACAAGTATTTTGACTTCAGAGATTTTTTTATACAAATAAAATACATTTTTATCTATTCATAAAAATAATAGACTATTTTTGTATGTGGGGGGAGGGGGATGGTGTAGCCCCTAAACAGGGAAAGAGATCAGGTGCATGGAAATTTGATATGTGTGGAAGCTGTATATAATGATAGACGTACAGTTCGAAGTTAATTTTTCTTAAAAATTCGTTTAAGTTTTTAAATTCAACTTTTAATTGTTTTTTAGTATACTTTGCGGCATAGCTCCCGAACAAAACGTCGCAAGATCACGATTCTTAATCCATTTTCGTTTTGAAACATGTTTTTTTAAGACAACTGTATTTTGCTTCAGGTGTGTAATCTATGAGATGATATATGAAAACAGTTATCCTAGTTTCTTATGCATTTTTTTAAAACTGTACATTCCAAAAATCGATCCAGCTAAATTAATAAATATTTATACGGTATGTCGAATGAACTAATTCGAAATTCTTAAAAAACAACTAGAAAGAAAATATTAATTAGGGAATTTTTACCAATTCTTAACTATAGTGAGTAAAGTTTCAGCTCCCCCTCTCAGCTACGCATAACTGGTGCATATCAAGCCACATAACAACACAGTATATCGTTGTTTCAAACACTTTATGTAAGGCCTTTTGGAGATCAGTTTCGTAATCATTAAATATAAAATCATGTCCTTTGTAGCCGGAATTGTAGAATTTTCGGTACTTAAGTATTATCGCAACAATCGCCAACATTCAAGATAACTTGACAAGTTGACAACCCCAATTTCGCATGTGTCGTATGCGCTAAATTGGCAATCACGTGCTTCGTTTCATATAATGTCGCCAACATGTTGCTATAATGCGTAAATACCAAACTTCCTTTAACAAAAACACCAGTTTAAAGAGTTATCCATTAGCGCACTTTATAGACATAGCTAGAGCATAAAAAGAATTATTTGTCTCACTTAATAAATATTTTTTTGTTTGTTTTTGTTTTAACGTATCTTTCTTTCTCAAAATTTCTTTCTGTGGGAGGAAGGCTATTAAGCTCAAATTTCAACAATTATTAGTAATTTCGCTCTATTGGACTACATAAGAAATAATAATCTGATCGTCATAAAATGTTGGAAAAAATAAATATCGAAAAATTCCATTCCTATAGTATTCTTTTAGGAAAAAAATAACAAGAGGCTTACAAATAAAAATAAAAATAAAGTACTTCATTTGAAAAAATATGAAACTATGCAATCGTGTTAAAAAGATTCAGGCATATTTTTTAATAGGAAAAATCAAATTAGGATAGTCCAGTTCATATCAGTATAACACGAATAAAAAAAATAATATAACGAAGTCATATATTTAGAATAATCACAAAAGATGACAACTTTATAATAGCAGACGATAAAATAAATAATCAGATAAATAAAAGAAGATAAATTGATAACACTTAAAGCAGACGATGACAAAATGAAAAAAAATAAGAAAAAAAAATAAATAAATAAAAAAATAAGCCAAACGACAAGTTTCTCAAAAAGTTTTTTCGTATAATACTTTTATTAGTTAGAAGTAAAAAAACTGGAAGCATTTTTCTTCCGATCGGTATAAATTTGTTAGCTGGCCCTGAAATTCATTCTTTGAATATATTTCGAAACTTGTTTACTTATTTATTTATTTATTTTCGATGTTCAAACTTGATGGTGTATCTAATGAAATCTTATCACACGTATATGTTTGGAAATCGAAACATTTTTTAGATAAGAGATAGACAATGTTTTTAGACATCAATATTGTTTTAACAAAAGCGAAAATAATTTATCGCCAGAAAAAAATATCTCGTGATACATGACCTTCTTAAGGTCACGCGACCTTTGATTCAAACACGCGGGTGTAATACCGCTGACAATAAGTATTTGAACTCTCTAATTAAATATAATGACACAAAAAATAAGACTAATAGATATTTTTTGCAAAATTTAGTATTTTTTTAAACTGATTGTTAATTCTACACTTAAGCGGTGGAATAACATAATGAAACAAACCACATATGTTTTCTCTTCAATAATACTATCTTTGTGGGGAAAATTGAGTTTCACGGGAAAGTTCACTTTCCAGCGTTAATTTGAAAAATAAGATTCATGCAATCACAGAAGAATGATCAGGGTTACTAGAGTGGCTACTCTATTGTCCTTGGTGAAAAATTTGGAGAAAAATAGGATATCACCAAGGAACCATCAAAAAGGTTCTGGGATTAATACTTCTAGAAATTTCTATGAAGCTAAAAGATCTTTGAAACAAAGGTCAGTTTAGAAGAGCCGAGATCAGAATACGTTTGTACGTTGATTGCGGTAATAGAGATAGAATTTATGTCTTTCTTGCGAATACAACTGTTTTGGAGAGCTTAAAGAGTAACAATACGTATAAAAAATCCTCTCCCGACAACATATGAAAGTAATGTTATTTATTCTGGGGTCGCCTGTGTAGTTTCAGTGATTAATTAGAACACGTCTTTAATATACAGCAAAAATCCCTTACATACAATGTTAATTCAAAATTAAAATTCTTACTATTTTATTACAGACTAAATAATTGATATTGAAAAAATAAAAATTATTGTTCTTATTTTTCTAGGGTAAATTATTCCTTCAGTTTTTATTTCTTACTATACCTCATTGAATATTTGCAACACAGCAGCCTATTGGTTAAGTTCACGAGCTCGTGTTTATTTACAACCAGTCATGAGTTCGAATCCTGATGCCTCTAAAAACCCGTTATATAAAACGGTAGATGCACGCTAAATCCGTCGAAGCTCAAATTCTAAACATTGGCGTGTAGTGGAAGTTTGTAAAGTGGGGTTCCCGCTCAGAGATTGTCTTAGTCATTTGATCGTGGTTCAAAATGACTAGATCCCTTGGCAATAACCCTAACTCGTGTTGCCTCGTGAAGTGACATCACCGATCAATCAATCAACCCATTCGACATAACAAGACATTTCTCTCAGCATTGTGAGCTGTACAATAATGCTAATCTAATTTTATTAGGTAGGTGTGTATAAAATGTCGCATTTCAACAAAGAAGATTTTTCTCAAAAGTGTTTTATTTTGCAATTTATTTTGAATTTCGTAAGGATATGAATTCAGTCGATATTCGTGCAGTTTTTTACGTAGTAGGATTCAAGAATTCCCGGACTGAGTCTATAACTTAAAAAAATATTACCAATTAAACTGCTGAAACACATCCTCTTTCGAGATAAGACTCTTAAGTAACAACAAACTTTTGCCATGTTTTTCTAGAATCCATTTTTAGCCGCGTCCTTTAATTCAGCCTGCGATGCACTTTTAATTTAATCTGCAAATTGGTCTTCGTTTAATATGCGGAGAACGATATGTTGACGCACCCCATGCATGTTAAGATTCTTAGTCAGTATCCTTTGGCCATATGACCAAGGATATTTCAACTGATTCTGTTATTGTTTGAAGCCTGCTCTTAGGTACCACCGCAGAAACCTTTTTTGATGAATCTGCAGACGTCCAGAGCGTTTGTCATCTTCAACATCTTATCTGAAATATCGATGCCCCTCAAAAGCTTGCGTTCGCGATAATGTATCGTAGCCTTACACGTTCTTCTAAATTTCGTAAGTCTTCGTAGTACTTTTTCCCAAACGAATATAAAAATTAATATCTATTATCCGCTAAACAAGCAATTTCTTTCAATCGCAGACGGCTAAATACACCCGCCTACAAAATACGACGCTGTGGTGACATACCGACCACGTAGTTTGGAGCAAACTTTTTTTTAGAAAAATGGAAGAATGCAATAACACAGAAATGTTACTGTCATCACTCTACCGCAAACATTTTCCACGTTATAGGCTCAGTCCGGGAACTTTTGAATCCTACTACGCATATGAGTATAAACTTGGTAATAATGCTACAGAAGCTGCACGTAATATAAATCAGGCATAGTGGGAGATACTGCTAACGATCGAAATGTTCTACGTTGGTTTGAAAAATTCCGGTCTGATGATTTTCCCCTAAAAAAATGAACCACATGGAAGGCCTAAAACGCGTGAGAAAAATGATGCTCTGAAAGCATTGGTGGAAACAAATCCAGCTGTACCTATTATACTGCCAGTACATTAATGAAACGCAAAAAAAAATTATAATTATACGTGCATCACATTGATCCAATACTTCTCTACCACAACGTTGGGCCGCATACGTCGTACAAAACAATAGCAAAATGAAAGGTATTAAAATGCGAAATTTTTACAGCACCTAGCTTATTTACCATATCTTTCGCCAACAGGCTTTTATTTTTAAAAACATTTAGTGCAGTTTTTACGGGTTAATTAATACGAAGATGAAGACAGTCTGAAAAGTTATGTATGAGACTTTATGGATTCTAGAGATCAAAATTACTTTACGACAGGCATCTAGGCATTAGAATGTCGTTGGGAAAGGTTGCATTGAAACAAAGACAGTATATTTTGATTAAATAAACATCTTTTGAAAAGAGATGTATAGTTATATATATTCACTTAAAAATGCGACACTTTATATATATAGGTATCAACCTATTAAATTTTAATATGGGTTAGGATTACTTTAAGTTGTTGAGTTTTTTCAATTGGTAGCTTACATACTTTCACTCACAATAAATAATAATGTACATAAGGAGGATGGGTTAGGGGTTCAACCTCTCATTCCATTGATCAACAAAATTTTAAATTTTAGCATGAAGATTACGCTTCAGCGCTTTCGTCTACGTGTTTTTTAAATATAACCCTGCTTTTTTTAGTATAAAAATAAATACAAAGAATTTAACAATAAATTTCACATTTTTTTTCCTGCGGACTTAAAAATTAAACGTCACGGTCAAATTTGTCCCCATATATAGCTTATACTAGCAGTCAGTGAATGTAAAGTTTAATTCCATTGGATATCATATATGTGCATGTATATGCAAGTATTAATGAAAGTACAATCAACTGTGGAAGCCCTACTGCTTGCTAATGTCAAAGACTAAATCTTGGCCGTTCTGCGATGTTTAGTTTTCAGAGTTTTTCTCTTGGTGATTTTATATTTTCTAGTAAAAAGGATAATTTACAACATAATAACAATACTTGATTTGATTTGAAAAATATAAATTGTCTAAGTTAATAAAACTTATTGAATAAAAGCTTTATTGTATATTTTATCTTTTATGAATATTAAATAAACATATATAACTGATATTTTTATCACTCAAGTGTTTTTCATAAGTTAGGAAAAAAGGGCAATTTCATATAACAAATAAAGAGAAATATAAAAAAAAGTCCTTTCATCTTTGTCACGCTTTATAAACACATACTTCAAATATTTACAAATACAATAAATTATCTCGTCTAGACTATGATAAGAAATAAAGGGGGGGAAACAGCACAATTAATTAGTTCTCTTTAACGGTTATTATATTTCATAAATGTTTATGAGTAAATTAACAATAGAATATTTTATTGTTTATCAGCTAATTTATTTTCAAATGTTCTTAGATTTTGCCGAATTTTTAATCTTTTGCTCGCGTTTACATGCTGATTTTATTCTAAATGTACTTCTGAAATACACAGTTGTTCATAATTTTTGTCCGGGGTTTCGAGTGAGAGATTATTAACTTCGCACTGTTCGGCTACACGAGAGCTTTTGGCGACGGTCCTCGTAATTTTGAACCATGGTCAAGTGGCGAGGATAACACCTGAGCTGGAACCCCCCTCTTCCACATCATATTAACGGGAGGACGTTTGAGCTCTCGACATATTTAACGTGTATCGCTCCCCTACACAGCGGGTTTTTAGTGGTACTGGGCTCGAAATCATGACATGCCAACCACGATCCGATACCTTGGCCACTTGGCGACCGCGGCCACTCCGGGGTAAGTGCTATAGTAAAAACACCAATACGAATACAGCAAAAAAGAAGATATGAAAGCATATAGAAGCAATTCATTTATACATTTTACAAGTGTTCTATGGGTCGTGGGTAGCCTAGTGGTTAAAGTATTGAACTCCAGACCGTAGGGCCTGGGTTCGATGCTCGATGCCCTCAAACACCCTTCGAGTACACACGGAGTACGGGCTCGTTAAATCAGTGGGTCCAAAAGTATTATGGGTGGTCACAGCAGAAACCAAGGGCACTGGAGAATATTTCCCTCCCCTCCAGTTCCATGCCTAATTTGTAGAGATAGGTGGTGTCGCCATCTATCGTGTAAAAGTCCAACCTGTCCCAGGCTCTGGAAAATTTCATTCCTTCCCTTCGGGGAGGATACAACAACAACAAGTGTTCTATGGGTGAAATTTTAGTTATAAGGGGTAAAGTAATGCGATAGTCCAGGTCCTGCGACACTTTACTCAACACGGTACAATCAACATTATTGACAGCACGAGTTTTCCTTTCCGTGTTATCTACGTTATCCGAAAGCCTGGTCTTTTAACAAATGACCAAATATTTGTGCCCCCTTTTCCGCGTGATGTAGCAGAACTACGTAAAAGAATAACAACTGCTTTCAGAAACGTAGGTAGTATAATGTTGAGTAAAGTATGGCAGGAACTAGACTATCGCATTACTATCCCGTATGACCAAGGTTTAACATGGAACACTTGTAAAGTATGTAAATAAAACTCTTGAATTGCTTCTGTATTCTTTACAACGTTATTTTTGACTGTATTGGCTTTATATTTTTTTATTACAGCTCTTCGAAACCACGGAGGGAATTATGAAAAACCCTGTATTCTGTTTTGTTATGAATATATGGATACAGGAAAAGTTACGCAAAGATTTTTCCGTACTAGAAGTACCCATTCTTCGCTCGGGTGAATTTCTCAAATAAAAAATATCATTTTCCAGCTAATTTGCATAGATATTTTTAGCGAGGGAGCACTGATAACCTGGTGCAAGACAACATATCCAAACATTTAAAATATTTTTTTTAAAAAAAAATGGACCAACCTTTAATAATCTTCTAAATAACTCGCGAACTTTTGGAAGGCAATCTCCTGAGGAATTGTTTAAAATTGGATTAGAAACTGCCACCCTATTTGCATATTGTCAGTAACGAAGTTCTTGACCATGACTTTGTTATCATATAAAACACTGAAAGAATGATATAAAAAAAATAACTATATTTCATATTGGTGTAATTGTATTAAAGTTTTGCTAAATTTCGGTAATTGGATACAAATCCAAAGTGATTTTAAATATTTTTACAGAATATATGTACTTCTATGACAAAAATCCCTAAACTTGTTTTGGCTGCATGCAAATCCCTACATTTATCGCTTTTATTAAATGAAAAAATTATTTTATACATTTAATTTGACGATCATTGAATTCTTTTTTATTATTTTCCAGGTGAAAGTTCTAGATAACATGGTGCGTGAATGAAAGACTTGATTGCTAGTGTGTATTCTCGAGCAATCAACAATATTAAATTCAAATGTTATTGCTTAAGAATACACTTAGTCAACAAGTTCAATGCTTCTACGATTATCTGAACAGAGAGGACGCAGCTGATGGCAGAGAAATGTTGAGTTCAAAGTTCTTGAGTAAGTTTTCTGAAATGAAATTTGTTGATTAATGAATTTCTCGATTTTTAGCATATCAAACGTATTTTTTTATTTTCAACGTCATTTTTTGTGAAGTTTGTGAATAAATTCTATTTAGTGTATTTGAAAATAAGAATACTGTAATGATAAGAGTTATGCAGCTAAAAGATTAAGACAATTGAACTGATTGGCTGAAAAACACAGTATTGTTTGTATCATTTGACTATGACGTCATATGAATGTATCAAATTGGCTGAAAAGATGTAAATTGTAGTTATCATGTGACTATGCTGTCAAATGAATTTAGCCCGTTGTGATTTGAGAAGGAAAAGACAACAAGTAAGCCTGAGAAATGTTTCTGTCACGTGCTTTCAATTATGAAGTACAAATACAGAATTTTATTGCTCTTTTCCCGAAGTGCTTCCCAGCTTTTCCTGAGATAGTCGCTTAGTTGAATCTCCTATGAGATGGAAAAAAGCCATTTGGTAAGATTCATTACTTATAGTAGTAAATCAGGCATTTTTAGATTTAAGGCTTCTAGGTTATAATACAAGGTGATTCATAAAGAAGTGTACAATTTCAATGCACTATAAATCAAGAATAATGTAAGATATTGCATGTTGCTTGTAACAGAATTGTATGGGACTCTTTAAAGTATTGCTAGAGTTAATCACAGATATTCTATGAGTTAACTCTTAGTCACTCGACACACATCAAACTGGTAATCTATCCCCAACCAAAAGCGTGTTAAGGTATCCGACTACGTTCGAAACCATGATTTTAAAAAAGCGCATAAATGTATAATTTTCATGATATTTAGTGTCACTTCGATTATAAAATGTTTATAAAATTGTCTTAAGAATATTATTACAATAAAAAATTATTTAAGTACACTATTTTGACAAAAAATGAATGTGACCCATTTTCAAAATATTCTCCTTTTGTGAAAAATGCCTCTATTATTAAAATATTTTGCCTGTATATATAGCTCAGACCTCTGTACAGAAGCTCAACTAGAACTTTTGAAATATATAACTTGGAAGTGGGTTTATCCATGTTTTACGACAACAGAGGGGAGAAATTTTAAGAAAAAAACGCCGATAATTATTTCAATGAATGGTAACTCTGAAAATAATGTGAATTTTAAAAAAATCCTAGTTCAGACTCTCTTTAGAAGTCTTTACTGTATATAAGCACACACACACAAAATATTATTATTATAGCAGCACTTTTTATAAAAGGAGAACATTTTTAAAAAAGGTTATTCTAAGTTAACTCTTTGCCAAATTATTGTATTTAAATAACATTTTTGGCAAAATATCCTTAAAACAATTTTATACATGCATTCTAATCTAAGTGATACTAAATATCACGAAATTTATCCATCTGTACGCTTTTTTAAAATCACGGTTCCGAACGTAGTCGGATACTTTAAAGTATCTGAATCAAGTCCATCGATAGCAGTTGTGATACGCTGTTTCATCCTCGTTAGATCAACAGGAAGGGGAGGGACAAACACCTTAACCTTGACGTATCTCCACAGGAAGTAATCACAATGTGTTAAGTCAGGATTTTAGGGTAGCCATTGGATAAGTCGCATGTTGTAGTCCGCGACTGGTCCAATCCATCGGTGAAAAGAGATGTTCATCGAGATAATCTTGCACGTTGGCCAGTCAGTACATTGGTGCACCATCCAATAGGAGAATGAAGTTACCAATGTGGTCCTACAGCTGTAGCATCAACCGAGAGTTCACATATCCAAAAAACTGGCATTCTGTTAAATTCAAAAACACAAAAAGCCCTTTACACTCTAAGCGCCACCATTTTGATTGACGAGTCACATGACTATTGCCTACGTTACTTCCATCAGGGGCGTGACACAAACTTTAAGAGTACATCTACCTAACGCTTTGCTAATGTGGTGCTGGTCTTTGATTGTTATTGTTTACAGCAGGGGTGGGCAGACTTTTCCAGGGTACGGGCTACTTTTCAAAGTGTTGCGGTCCATCCAATGTCAGAGGGTCCACGAGTCCGGATCATCCCCCATATCCCTTTATTTTTTTCCCGATTGATTATAATCCCATGTACATAATACGTAAAATTTAATTAAGTATTTGCTATTAATAATTATTTTATGAATTAATGCTAATTATTTATTTAATAGTTTGTTTTTTACTGTTGTTTTATTCCCAACTATCTACAAAATCAATATATATATATGCTTGGCTGTTTATTGGGGGTATGATACGAGAATGGTAGACTTTCGACCCTGGAACCCCCTCTCCTTCGAAAAATTCTTGTGTGCATCAATGCTCAGTGTTGTAGGTGTGGTGAGGTAAGGAAAAAGTCTACAATATTTATTATAACTTAATAATAATATATATTATGAGCTTACCGACATAACTAAAGTAAAAAAAACTCATACTTTATAAACCACGTTTTAAGTAAAATGCAAGATACGAACATAATAATAATAGCTATGAATATAATGATATCAAATGATGCATTTATTACCAAACAATACAAAATACATTACAGAAGAAAACTTTTTTTTATCTAAAGTTAGTTTTCTTTGTTATAGTCGGTAGACCTAGTCTACATACTGTCAGCCAATCTTGAGTATTTCCGTATATAATTATTAACTGCTGATCTTCAGGCGGTCATCTCAAAATGTATTGGCGGTCCACCGGTCGATCGCGATCTACGTAATGCTTACCTCTGGTGTACAGGATCTGTAAAGTGTATAATTCTTTATGAATCACCCTATAGAATATTTGAATGTTGAATCTTCGCTGCCATACTGAATTGATTTAAATATATTGTGCAGTGTTACATTTCTAGTTTAGAAATAACTCTTAGAACAATTACTATAAATGCTCAGTATCAGTTTGGATATTAGAACAGTTAATTTAAAGGCCTTGTTTCTTGCAATCCTTATTCTAAGAGCTATAAATTTGTATTTGAATTTTTATATCTGAGTTAAACTTCCATTCAAAATACAAGTATCTCTCACAAAATCTACCTGTTGAGAATGACAAGGTTACTTTACAATAATAAAAACAAAACGTATATAAAATTTTAAAGAATGAAACAAAATTGAGATATAGAAAATTAGAATATAATTCAAAAGTATCGTAATTAAAAATTACTTTTAGTTATTGTTTTAGTGAGTTATTATTCAGAGCTATATGCAAACCTATTATGATTTGGGGAAATTATTTTCTCGTCCTTCTTTATTAAAAAGACCACGTTGCTTTCAATTTCGGCTTTTCACAAAGTTTTATTATTTTTCTTACATCTGAAAAATTTACAAATAAATTATTTTCTTCTAAAAGGGGGTAAATTGAAAGAGAGAAAAGAACCTTAAAATCTATTGAGACAATTTTAGCCAGCCTGTTTCTATAGTAACTCTTTGCAAGAATGAAACACTGTGAGTGTGTGTGTGTATTCCTTTCTCTTCTTCGAATATACTCTTCATTTTGCTATATTATTTTTGCATTGCGTTAAATTTGTGTAATAAACAGTTATGTTCCCCTTTAAAATTTTTTATTACCTTACAAATGCTTTCTGATTGTCAATTTGATCATTTTATCATCACGTTGATGATGTCAGACGACTTAAAGATTATTATAGTACCTAAATTAGATTATTATTGCCTGTTTTTTTTTTGCTGCAATTACTTGCATTACAATATTTTTTAGTTATATATTGTGAGGCACCAACCCGTGGGTGCCCCATTTCTACATTATGTACGCGACCTGTATCTGTAGGAAAGAACGAAGAATCACGCAAATCTGTCATCTTACTATTTGTTTATTAAGATCTTAACTTAAACACTATATACAATAATAATAATAATCAAATTAAGTAAATCTGGAGTGAGAAGACACAATTCGTATTCCCATTTATTCGTATTCGTAATTGACCACTATATCTAACTTTACAAATTACCTCTAATCTCATTAATTAACGCAGTTCCTTACATCTTAATTTACCTTAATTAATTACATCCTACCTCTTGGTCCTAACTGACGTGACTTTACTTCTTGTGGAATGATATCCACCTTTAGCTTGAATACACAGGTACGGGTAGGTTAATTCTTGAACTTGGTATTTCCTGTAACTTTAACTTAATTGTTTCTAATCATAAACATAGACCTCATATAGCAATTTCACACAGCCATCCCGCGCGAATGCTAAGCTTCTACTATATATAAGATTCCTAATTTGCATTCTCACGTTCTTCTTCTCGAGTTGGTTGGAAAGAATTGCCATTCTGGTCCCAAAGAACCCAAAGAGGACATTAATGGAAATCGCGATGAAAGCCCGTCACAATAAGTTCCAGATTAGTACTAATCAGATCTATCTCATAATTTGAATTGGTTTGAATTATCGTGTAAACAGAGACTACAAAAGGCTACTGGCAATAAGCCTCATAATACTGAACCTCTGTCGGATAGGAGAACCCCTCTTTTATTCTAAAAAGCACGTAGACGAAAGCGCCGAAAGGTATTCTCTCTGGAAAAAATTAAATTTTTTTTCGTCATTTAGATATTAACCCCTCCCCCCTCTTGTGCAGGCCTTTGATTGCGAGCCACGCCTATTTATTTTTTACAGATTACCTTTTGTACGAGTATTTGACAAGGTTTGTTTTATGCTGTCTACTTAAAAGGGTCGCAGATGGAGCCTAGTTTTGCCTAGAGGCTCAGGACCTCAATAAATCTTAAGACGTCACTTTTCACACCACCGATTACGAAACTGAAGACATTAATCAATGGCTCACTGCATTTGTTTGTTTCTTACACTATTTTAGTTCCATTAGCATTATATTATTGCAACAGTTGGAGCTACTGAAGCTGTATTTCTTAATTTTAAGCCAGAAGGACGACATTTAAGATAGTTCTTCACTTCCACACCAAACCACACGAAGGTTTTGAGTATTCTTTGTTTTACGAGTACATATTAGGTTTTTAATGAAATCAAGAATCAAACTTCGGATACAGTGAAGGGGCTGCATAGGTCGCGACCTTGCCAAAGCCTTAAGGTTACCATTGATTTGATTTAATTTAAGTCCCTCTCTGAAGCAACATAAGTGCTATTGGCGACGGATCTCGTTCTTTTGAACCATGATCAAATAATGAGGTCTCTCCTGAGTTGACTCCTCCTCTCTTAATTTCTACAACACGCCAACGGTAGGACAGAGACCCGACAGATTCTCTACATGTGGTGGCTCTACATCAAGGGAAACAACCTTTCCACCAAGGGTGCATCAACCTTTTTTTACCTCCGGGCCCCTAACATATGACAATTATTTCACGCGGGCCGCAAAATGAGGATTAATAGGGGGTATAATATCTGGGACATTTAAAATGCGGAAAATTTATCAGTATATTTAAACTCATACTTTTGGATTTTATTTTAAAACTGTATTAAACTCTATGAAACCCAACTCACAAAAATGAGGGTTTAACCTTTAGGGTTCGACGTAAAATCCTGCCCTTCTAGAGATGCTTCGAAAATGCACCGCTCATATTTTTGTTAAAGAAAGATTCTCAAAAGCGGTTTTGAGTCGTATTTTTAAAAATACGCTTTTGTGAATCTTACTTGAAGAAAAAAAAAAACATCTCTATAATGGCAGGATTTTACGTGCAGACCGCTTGGAGGGTTAAGCATTGTTTACCCAGTTATGGGATTACTTCGATTTCCATTCATCAATGATCCCAAGCTCCCCCGCCTAATATTTTGATGCAAAAAAATTTCTTTAAGAAAGCCAATTATCTTGTCTTGAAAGAGATCCTCAAGAAAAAAAGCTATGAAAAATTTGTGCTCAATGGTATAGTGACGAGCAAAATTATATTTGTAAGTATAACATTTTCACGACAAATCAAACAAGTGGTTAATCCATGTTTGTTTTTTCTTTATGAAATATTCAAGATCCTAATCGTCTTGAAAGAACATATGTTCTTTAGATATTTTTCACTTGGTTAATTAGAAATTAAATTCATCCATAAAATGGTCGTAACTCTACTGTTATTTGTTATCACTAACCGTTACACAGTTATAAAAAGGGAAAAAGATATCTCTCAATTCGAACCAGCCCGACATCGATAACAAAATTGACATATGTGATTGCTTGATTGATAGAATTTCTCGCAAAATTTGTAATGAATTGTTCTTAAATAATTGAATTTTTTAGTGCAACAGGCCATGGACGGGCCACTCAGAAAGGTCCGGTGGGCAACATGCGGCCCGCGGGCCGCAGGTTGAGTATCGCTGCTCTACATGATAGATCTAGATACAACGCCGGCTACACGACAAATTTAAAGTGCATTATCTCCTCTATACGGCTACTCTTCAGTTGCACTAGGTTTCATACTCACAACTCGACAATGTTGGTTACGAGTACGCAACCAACTATTTTGAAAACATGGCCTATCAGGCATCTGATTCTGAAAGAATTCGCGAATGGAGAATAACTGAACGGCATGGATGTAAAGTTAATGAAATAAATTATAACCCGAATTATTTTGACTCGATTAAATGAATCGGAATCGTTTTGGTTGACGTAGTGAATTTAATTGAATTGCAAATGAAATATCACCCGTATTTGTAGAAGCTACGCTTTCATCATTTATGCATTTTCAATCGAAAACAATTAATGACTCTCTGGATTAGTTCCGGAACATTAATAATTCACTTTCTCATTTTCTTAAGATATGCCGTTCGTCGTCGACTTTAGAAGAGTCTTCTCTCCTCCCCAAAAATCAAAATGACGACCGAGAAAACGTAACATTAAATTATTCATTTAACAAATCTATGAGCTTTCGAAACGAAAGGAGCAGAAGGGGAAAGGAACGGAAAAAAAAATTAAAATGGAAGAATCAAATACTGGAAAATTAAAGCTAGAGATGGAAGAATGGCGGGGAAAAAAACCAAAAAGGCTGGAATTGAAAAGTCGAAATTCGAACGAAAAGGTTACGCGCCGTGAATATTTGATTTTAATTATTGTTGTCGTAGCTGTTGTCGCCGCGACGGTTACCGTTACGATTGCGGTTTTATTAATTCAAGCGGTTTTCCCCCTCAGTAGATAATCATTTAGATACAAAGGCGAAAATCATTGGAATCCTTTTTTTCCCCCATTCTTTTTTCTCTCTTTCATTTGGAGAAAATATGAATAATGAATTAGGCTCTGATATGGAGAATATTTCTTTCACCTGGCAAACGATTTCACTTGAAAGAAAAAAAAAATGTCGCCAATGCGTCATTTGGCGTAATTTGAATTGGCCAAAATATAACTGCATAATTTTCGATATAATAAGCTATTCAGGTATTTACTGGAAGATATATTTTGAATAATCCTGATGTAAATGTCGGTGTTTGTCTGTGTTCTAACAAATAATTATTTGTCTTGAATAAAATACGACAACTGTTATTTGTTATAACTTGCAAATTAGGCTTCTGGAAAGTAAAACAAAACACTTTTGTTAACGCTTGTAAAAATTTCATAATTAGGAAAGAAATTGAATAAATGTTTACGAAAATAACAAAATTTTTTACTGCTCACGTGGTGAGCCGAATTCTTATTCGCATATAATAAACTAATTTTTCATAGAAAATATAACGTTAAACATAATCTTATCATTATTTTAGGAACTTCTACAAATTATATGTTTTCAATAATTTTTTAGCTCAAAATTATCAACACTTGAAGCAATCTAAAACAGACGTCGCCAAAGTGATGGTCCGCGAGAAAAATTCGCTGGTCCCCAGAAAAATGTGTGGAATATATTTACGCATCACGTTAAATTATGTTTTAAGATGGTGCATGGTGAAAAATAATTCAATTCACTACAATACGTGAAAAGTTATAAAAACGCTTCTTCACAGAATAACACCATTTCATAGGAATGTATAATGCTAAAAGTTTGATATCGTAAACCATTTTTTAATTCTTTGTTTTTACAGTTTTTGTTTATCTTATTATGGTTTATTTATAAAGCTTTCATAATTTGGTTACAGTTAATAGTTTCATTTTATTAACTAGGTACATTTTATGTGTTCTTAGATCACATTTTTTTTTATAAATATATTTAACACTTAAAAAAATCCTATTAGTGGTCCGCGGGATTTAAATTATGAATTTACTGGTCCGTAAAGTCAAAAAGTTTGAGGACCGCTGATCTAAAGTATACAAAATACTAAAACAAACTTTTGATAAAAAAAAATCAGAGTTTCTTTCTTCACATTGTACTTACGGATAAATTTGATAAATCTAAAAGAATCTGTACCAAATGTTGAACAAAATTTCAGGCATAAAAATATCATGAAACTATGTAACGTTGTAACTAAAATATCCAATAATAATCCAGCATTTTCAAAATTCGGGAAATATTCCTTAAGGTATCCGCGCGACTACGTTCGGAACCGTGATTTTGCAAAAGCGTATAAATGGATAATATTTATGATATTTAGTGTCACTTAGATTAGAAAATGTATATAAAATTGTTTTAAGAATAGTATTACAATACAAAATTATTTAAGTACAATATTTTGACAAGAAATGAACATAGAATGACCCATTTTCAAAACATTCTCCTTTTGTGAAAATTGCTTCTATTATAATAATATTTTGCCTGTACATAGCTCAGACCTCTGTACAGAGACTCAACTAGAAATTTTGAAATATATAACTTAGAAGTGGATTTATCCATGTTTTACGACACAGCAGACGGGAGAAATTTTAAGAAAGAAACTCCGATCATTATTTCAAATGGTTGTAACTCTGAAAATAATGGGAATTTTTCAAAAACCATCGTTGAGCTGTACAGAGGTCTGAGCTATATACAGGCAAAATATTATTATAATAGGTGCGATTTTCACCAAAGGAGAACATTTTGAAAAAAAGTTATTCTATGTTAATTTTTTGCCGAATTATTGTATTTAAGTAAATTTTTTTTTTTTGTCAAAATGTGTGTGTGTGTGTGTGTGTCCTTAAAGCAATTTTATACATGTATTGTAATCTAAGTGACACTAAATATCATGAAAAGTATCCATTTAAGCGCTTTTTAAAATCACGGTTCCGAACGGAGTCGGATACCTTAAGTAACTAATAAAGTGAACACTCATTTAGCATTAAGCTACAGGAGAAAAAAATGTGACGTACATTTTATACCAGAAAAAATGGATCAACTGAGATAAAAATGAGGAGTATGATGTAAATTACGCTACAATTTATAGAACAGACCACGGGTAGGCAACGTTTTAGCTTGGGCGTGCCAAACCTATCTATCCATAGGATTCAGCGTGCCACACAATAGGAGATTTTCGAAACCGTTCGATTCCCGCGATAATGCATGCAGAGTTAGAGAATAGAGGTCAAAAATATGGAGAATTACAGTTTTATTATGTATTAATTTTGAATTGCTTAAAGATGTTTCACAACATAAAAATAAACAACATAAAATGAAGCTATTTCTTCAACAAAAATAAATAAATTAAAACTATACATATATTGTGTTATTTTAAACATATTAATTAAAAGAAGAAATAGATAACGTAAAATATAAGTATTTCCCTCCATTATAGTTGAATAAAAATTTTAATGCTAACCTGGTTTTTGCACCGCTCTACTTCCATATCGCAAAATCAGGAGTATAATGAGTGACTTTCAATTTGACAGGATTCTGAATATTCATTTGTAAACTATTTCTTTGCGGATTCGAAATATTTATCATATGAGGAAGCATTTTTTACTTAGAGTATACAGAACATAATATTAATGCTAGAGTGCTTTTGCACCTGAAAAATAAATTATAGTTTAAAAAAAACTAAAAAACACGCTTTTATGTTTAATCGAACTGAAAAGTGAAAAAATATTTCTTAATATAAGAATAAAATGATTAACGAGAAAATTAATGTCATTGGGGTAAAAGCGTCTGGGGTGCTCTAAATATCAATTGTTATAATTTCTTACTAGTTCTATTCCGAAATTCTGAGTTAGTGTAAAAATGTAGCTCAAAGCACACCCCACGCTTTTACCACAATGACATTGATTTTCTCGTTAGTCATTTTATTCTTATATTAAGAATTATTTTTTTACTTTTCAGTTCGATTAAACATAAAAGCGTATTTATTAGTGTTTTTTTAAACTATAATTTATTTTTCATTTTTTTAATTCGACCTACAATAAAAGCATGCATTTGTTGTTGTTTCTAATGCCACCTGATCGGTAAAGGCCAGATCATGACCCACGAAATTCATCATGGTAAAGGGCTAAGTGACGCATGTCGTTAGCCATAGCTTTGAGCACCATACAAGTGACAGAATGATTTATCTCGGTTTCACCCCAATTTTGAGGGAGAACGCCCTGGGGGTGGTCAGGGGCTCCCACCTCTCTTTCCCTTCCACCAAATTCACGAGAGGACTTGAGGCTCGACGGCTATTTAAAGTACCCCCATGCCGCGAAGGCACTATACATTTACAAACATCCATGTATTCACCGGGGAATTCTAACCCGGTCCCAATGGCACAGCAGTAGGCTTCGCTAACCACTATACCAGATGGGCGACACAATGCGATTTTAATATTATAAAATGCACATATTACCAATATATGTATTATATTTTGTATATTACAAGCCCATGGAAGTCACTAGTAATTATTAAACTTGCTTTTAATTTAGTATTGATAAATCCTTTTTGCCACTCTTATACATTTATAAGTGTCTTATATCAGTGTCAATATGTATTTTATTTTTTATCATGTCGGAAAATTAATATTATTCCTTGCTTCCTTTCGGTAAATTAATAATTATTTTAAATGTTTTATTTTGGACTTTTCGATATGCTCGCCTCTTGTCCCCCCCCCCTCCCTCCCACAGTTTCAGAAACGCCAGCTTAGATCATAATTTTTTTTTATTTTTGGAATATGGAATTAGTCGCCAAATCTTGAAATGGTATATGCAATTAGCCACCAAATCTGGAAACGATATAATGAATTATTCGCCAAATCTCGAAATCCTTAGGTTTCTTATATTTTTGAGGATGAAACAAATCATCAGGACAATGAAACAAAATTATGAAATTATTGTATTGTCATCGGTCCTTGGCAAGTATGCAAAATTTCGAATTAATATGGCCTTTTAAAGTGGGTAAAAATCGAGTTCAAAGATTCCATTACATACAAGTGAAACTTACAAAAGCGTGTTAAAAAGGTGTGTTCCGATTTTGAGTCCTATTGCTTAACATTACATGCTCACGAAGGCAACTTTAAATGTACTATGAAAAAATAAACAATCATTAATAAGCCTTCTCTGAGGAGATTTAACCTCTTAATCAGTCAGTGTTGTTTTACTTGTAATGATTCAAAAATAGGCACTTTTTATTATTGCGTTTAACTAAGCGTGATACTTAATAGAATGAAAAAAAAAAAGAATTTTATTTTAATTTTCAATTTTTTTTTAAAGTTCTAACACTACTTTTTTATTTTATAATGAGGTTAATTCATGTGACGTCATAGTCACATGATAGTGAAAGCCACGTGATTCTAGCCAATCAATTCAAAAACTCGTGTGACGTCATAGTCGCACGATAAAAACTATCTTGTGTTTCCAACTAATCAGCTCACGCGCTCCGGTGTTGCCAAGTTTTGCTCTTTGCAGAAACTTTCTCATAAAAAGTACATATGTATACAAAATGCATTTTATTTAAAAGTACAAGTATAAAATACGACTAATTAATTAATTTAAAAAATCTTTTTGAAAATTTTTTTTTTCCTTAGCATTTAAACATCTTTTCCCAAATATGAAATTTGAAATTTTATCAGAGTTTTACAAATAGAACAAGTACAATTAGTTTAATGTTTGTTTTGAATTCAATGGAAAACACGTGTTTGTTTTTGTCATGTGACTTCATGAATCAAGCCCATTGTGGAATACAACCCCAACATCCTCTAAATATATGTTTTTTTGTAACTACACTCTGCTCTTTTGTTATGTAGAATGTTTCATATGTCTCAAAACAATTTCTGTTACACTTAACAAAACTTTTCATGATCGTAACTCACTTTCAAATGATTGAGGGCTTTGTGTGTGTTCATATATATGAACACACACAATTTGAAGCATGCTGTATGAAATACAAAGTCTTATATTGCAATCGGGACAGAAATATACCTGCTTTTCATGGATTATCTTTGCCTTTTCATTTCTGCTCAAGCTAAAATCTGTACATTCCCTTTCTCTTATCGAAAATTTTCAGGAATCTTAATTCCTGTCAGTAAAGAAAAAATCTTGCCTTCACCAAAAAGAAAATCCTAGAAGAGAAGCATTTCAGTACCATGGATACACTGTATCTCTTAAAAACACTAGCTCTAATAATCTCACTATGAGAATTAAAACCATATGCAAATCAAAGATAGAAAAAAGAAAATATCAGTGTCCGTACAGCGTAAGGGCGAACTGGTTGCGGTCAACTTTCGGTAGCCTGTACGGCACACAGGCAAACCGGTTAAGGGTCTAAATTATAAAAGGATAACTTAACATTTCTTTTGATATTTCAAATGTTTTTTACTTAAAGGAATTTTTTGAAATAATTTGTTATCGAATCGAAGTCAAACAGTAAAGGCCGTATCACACGCACACGTTACGAGCAATTTTTCGTCCGTGCAATTTTTACTCAGTTGCCATAGCAATAGCTTTCGAACAACTTCTTGCTAGTGAGCTCAAAAAGTTGTTCCAAATAAAAGTTGCTTGAAATTCCAGCCAATAAGGCTCTTCGGCGCACTATGTCATAAACAAGATGGTGGCTTCGATTTCGCCAAACACATCAGGTATGGCGTATAATATTTTAATTGGTGTACAATATTTTAAAGGCTTATAATATTTTAAATAGAATGATGCTCTATTTGTGTTAACACCCATCAACAAAAGCGCTAGCGAAATAAAAGAAATAATTTTGGATGTTCGTTCCCCGAAGCAGAAAAATCGGCGAGTAATTTTTCATTGTGGAGATAGAGCGCGGCTGACGTCAGAGTATGTCATTTCCCTCAGATAGGACGAAAAATTGGTCCAAAAAATTTCACCAAAAATGTACGTGTGATACAGCTTTAAGCCACGCAAGGGGTTATTAGGAACAACCTCGTAATTTTGAATCGCGTTCAAATGACAAGGAATAATAATACATGATACCTGAATAGCACTTGAGCTAGTATTTTGTTCTCCTAACTTCCACCCCACGTGGAGATCAATCAATTTAACATACGGCAGCCTCTATTTTTCCCTATAGTGATTTGGTGGGACTATAACTCAGAATCATGACTCAATTTTAATTTGGCTTACTACAAAACTCGTCACCATGGCAACGAAATCACCATTGCTCTGAAAAAGATTTCGATGAATGCGATGTTTAAAAACCTTTTAAGACCACGAAGCTACTTGAGTGAAAATTTTATTAAATTCTTTTGCAGTGATACACTGAAAACATGGCGCTTAAAAAGCAAAACTTATTAGTTTAAATATCTGAATTTGAATATTTCAAAGTGCTATCCTCTAAAAATTGATAAAATTCAGGCAGTTGGATTCAATTGTGGGCTATATTTAAAGGAATTAAGGTATTTGGTTGGTGATAGAAGGAAAAAGTAAAATATACGAAAATACTAGTAGAACAGGAAATAAAAATGGCTGAGTTTGAAGCCCAAATTTAAAATAATAGTGTTGTTGTTGCTCATCTCCATGCCAAGCCAAGCTATACCAAGTCCATGATCCCATTCACTCTCAAAAAGTCCAACACCATTAGAGGGTCTTCATAAAGACCTTGTTTTGAAAGCCCCAGACAGTCAAGAATGTGTTCTGGAGATGCCTGGCAGGCAGAACACCTTACACAAGTTGGAAAAATTTTGTTTCCATCCCTAAAAGTCAAAGTTTCGGAGGTGGCCACTCCGGAAACGAGTCAGAATAGTTTGTTCCTTCCTGCTGCATTGAAGGAAAAGAGAACCACCAGGTCGTTTAGCCTCATACCAGTGATGAGCAGGTGATTGCTTGTTGTTGATGTAGGTGGAGTGCAGTTCTGAATAGGTGAGAGCGGCCGAGTTCATAATGTGTTGAGCTGTGCAATCTTTTGCTAGGGAGTCAGCAATCTCATTGCCCGCGATGTTAACGTGCGAAGGAACCCATTGTAGATGGATCTCGCGAGAAGAAGAAAGATGTTTTAGCTCCTTCAAAACAGCCACTCCTGTGATATCACCCAACTTATGCCAGTTAGAAAGATGTTGAATGGCACTACGGCTGTCAGATAATATCCAGATGCTGTTCGAACTAGGAATTGAAAGTGCCTCTTTAAGACCTGTATCAATAGCAATGAGTTCACTGCGAAAGACAGAGCAATCATCAGAGTTTCTCAGTTTAATGTGACTGGAATAGTTTTGAGACTCTTAACGTATTAAAATAATATTTCCCATTATATAATGCAACGGTTCTTAAGCTTTCAATCACCGAGTGCCCCCTTTATGTATTACCCTGACATTTCGGACCCCCAAGATTTTGAACACCCATTCCTGACTCCCAACACATGGCGGAGTGATTGAAAAGTTCCTAAGACTGACTCTGCAACTTATACAAACTTTTTAAATACATCCGTTTTTCGCTTAAGAAAACAATAAATATTTAATTAAAACTATTATAAAATAATAATTTCAAACAAATAAATGTTACTTAAAATTTTTAATGAGAAGGGCGGCGTTGAATTTCTTTTACAAATGCTGTTACATCAAGTGTAATATTTGAAGTCTGCACTCGATTCTACGCTTTTCACACGGTTTCTGTTCTTATTTTTCAATTCCTACTATTAGCTCACACTCTCCATATATTTATTTATTTATTTATCTTGGTGGAATATTTAATCGTTAATAAAATACATTTTAAAGCGCTCAATTCAGCTGAAATTTTATATACATGATTATTTTGGATGACAATACAGTAATTTAATTAAAATTAATAAAAATTATTTGATTAAAACTAATTATTCAAAGAATTACA
>BMAV01000422.1:0-14761 GCA_019973955.1 Trichonephila inaurata madagascariensis
ATTTTTTTTAACTGAATTTAAAGTTTCAGAGGAGAAAATCTACATGATGTTAGTGATCTTTTTTTTAGCTCATTTTTAAAGTACTCTTTTATGAAATTTGATTTTTACTTTGTCATGCATTTACATTAGCAACAACTACAACATTTATTATCAGATGTGGTCATCTCATTACACATTACAACTACTACTTCAAATTTTAAAAAAGTGCTTTGACACATTTTGCTATATTTTTTAAAATCATCAAGGAGTACACAAAAATGTTTTTACTGAAATTTAAAAAATACTACCTTATCAGCTGGGATTTTATCAAATGTTTTACACACATGCAGTACTTTCTCAGCAATACCATCTTTAGCAGTACAATAATTTCTTGAAGCAGGAACCAAATTACTTAATATCTAAAAATAATGAAAACACATTTTTAAAAATATTATATTTCTTCAATCAGTTAGGAATCATATTTATATTATGTGTGAAAGAAAAATATACTTATCATAAGCTGAATTATGAAAAAAAATGGGTAGGTAATTCATTTGACTGAGGGGAAAAATCACTGATCAAATACCGAAACCAAATTTGCCACATGAATTATGCCATTTTCCCACCAAAATCTGACTGATCGGTTTTTTCATTTAAATGTATTAGAAGCTTTTTATTGTTTTGATATAATGCTATGATTCACATGGTGCCAATTATGCTAAGGTGAAGCTAATACGCAAGTACTTATTATATATAATAACGAAAATCAGTTATTCTTTTCTTTTATTGATTATTATTTATCTACAATTACATACAATTTTTCACATAGTATTCTTTGAATATGTGCTCCATATTCCCAACAGTATTATTAAGTCTTTAAAATTCATGTGGTTTAATTCTATGTAGCCAATATGGTTTCAATAGTATGCAACAAAAAATAAAATGCTAATTTTCTAAAAACAAAGATGGTTACAACCTTATTTAACATTTTACAATGATATTCATCAAAAATTTTACAATCAAATGAAAACTACCTTTGTTACACGAACACTAATAACAACATTTTATTTTCATTCACACAGAAACAGTTTATTTTTAATTCCAACATGTTAAAAAGATAAATTCTTCTAAAATATATTTGATGAAATTGTCAAATCAGCCACTGGCCCACCAAACTTTGAAAAATTACCAATTTGGCGTGTTGTGTTTTGGAATAGCAACCCTAGGATTTGGCAGTTTTGACCCTTTTATTGATTTGGTGAGAAAAACTTAGCGGGATAAGTGGCCGATATGACAATTCAATCAAACATTTTATAGAAAGATTGTCAGCATTTCTGTTCAATCTGTGTGTATAACCTTTTTAGTCTTGAATACATTTAGAACGTGGTCAGAAAACTTTCGAGAGAGAAGACCCAAGTTGCAAGTAAAACAAGGTAACTAGGATATCAAAAAGCCATTTATATGCATTCACTTATGCAAGAAGGGAGGAATTTTGATCAAAACTATTGAGCTCCAATTCATATTTTTAATAATACTCAAATAAAATTTTACACAAAATAACACTTTTTATTCCTTCAAAAAATAAGAACTACAGAAGATGGTTTTTATTTCTATGTCTTCATGCATGAACACCCATAGTCAATATATCAATGTTAAAAATTCAATTTCCTAGCTTTGTGAAAAAGTTACCATATTAATAGAACCATATATGCTTTATTCTTAATTTTCATGATTACACAAAAAATTGAAATTGACATTGGTTGTTCTTTTGCATAAAAGTCATTTCAGTGCCAGTTTAATATCTGGGGTAATAGCGCCATGTTATTGTTTATGTTTGCCAAGATGGGCGATAACATTACAATATGGTTACCTTGATATTTTTATCGTCTGTCAATGTGGTTGCCAAGGGGATAATGTATCTTTTATTGGTTTTTTCCCGCAGTAACCCTATTAATTTCAGGCGATTTTATTAGATTTCTTTAAAAATTTAACCATTCTCAGTGTAATTGTTCTATTGTTTCCGTCTTCTGTTTTATTTTGCACTATTTTCGAATATGGATATTTCTAATAAGAGTGAGTACTATGTTTTTCTTAAAAGAATAAGTGTTGGACTTAAAATTAACACTATAAACTTACCACTTTATTAACCCTTAAGTATGCCATAAGGTATGAAATGTATGTTTCCTGCTTTAAGATGGGTACAAGTTTGAAAATCAAATAATGTATACAAATCAAATTATACTCGAGGTTGATGGCTACGTTTAATATTGCTTTAAAAACAACCTCTAGAACAGTGATTCCCAAAGTGGTCTATATAGACCCCTAGGGCTCTATGACGACTTGCAAGGGGTCCACACCAGCGAAAAAATAATTTGGGGGTTCATGAGTTATACATAGGAGGTCTATGGTAGTGGCTTTCATTAAACCAGATCATGATTTACATCTTTCAAAAAATTTTATCTAGTGGAAACCAGATTTTACCAATTTCACTGATTTATGTACTAAATTTAGTGAAGTTGACTAGGTGACAGCATAAATTTTACTAAGACGAGGACTATTTCAGAATTTCTTTCCAAAATTGAGCTAAAGTCTTATATAATATTGTCCGTTGCAAATTTTCTCAATTTATCACTGACAATCTGTTAGAACAATTTAACCTACGTTCAACATTTAAATGCCCTTTACTCAGATTTTTAACTAATTTTTGGATAGCATTTTTATTGTAATATAATAGCGAAACGAGAATCCCTAGAGCAACATTGAAAAATTTTTCATAATATAAATGGAACTGGTCAGTATAGACCTGTATGTCAGCAATTTTGGCTTTAAAAAGACATATCTGTTGTTTGTCATGAGTTATAGAATTACGAATCACGCCGTTATAAATCACGAATTATGGAGAAAATTTTTAACTGCTTTTCCTAGTTCAAGGGAGTTTCAGTGAGTTTATCCGTCTCAAAAAGGGGAGATTGACATTTACTAACAATACTAACAAAGGTTATTTAGGGTTAAACACAACTAGATTGATGTTAAATGTTCAAAATTTGCTATTGTGAAGCACCAGATTCATCCCTCTCATTAAAAGAATTTATTTGCTGTTCAGTTATTTTATGTATTAATTTAATTTTAATTTTTAATTCATTAATATGTGCTTCTTAAGTTTTAAACGCTATACTTCACTACAGTTAGAAATTTAAGTCTTTTAAAGTAAGTAGTATCACATGTGCTGTCAAAAAGATATTTAAGTTGATAAATTTGCAAAAATTCAATATTAAGTAAGCAGGGGTCCACAGGAAACAGTAAAACTGGGCGAGGGGTCTACGAGACAAAAAAGTTTGGGAACCTCTGCTCTAGAAGAATATAAATTGAAATACTGATCAAGAAATGTTTTCAAGACAAAGTCCCAAGAGTAAAAGAGAGTAGCATAAGTGTCAAAAATACTAAATAACAAAAAATTAACAGAAAACAAAATTTGGAAAAAAAAGCAGTCACTAACAAATAAGTTAATTACAACTAATGGTTAACTTTGTTTTTAATTTAAAAAGTTTTTATTAAACAAAGCAACAGATTTAGCAATTTAAGCAACAGTTATAATTTCTACAGTGGAAATATATTTTAAACAGAATGGAGTCGAATTATCAGTTGCACTTGCATAGAAGTTAGTTAAGGAAATTCTATAAATTTAACCAGCATAAAATTCTTCAGCGACTCTTGACAAGATGAATAGTTAAATGCAAAATTTCCGGGGATACCTTTTTAAAAATTAAGTTATTTCACAGACAATACATACCATTTATACAATACTTTTAATCATCACATTTAACACATCAATTAAAATATCACAATATAGAAATCTCAAATATAAAGCCTCCAGTGACATCTTTCATAAGATTAATTATGCAAACCATAAAAACTTTACCTTATCTTTGCTTAGAACATTCCCTTGCAATTTCGAGAAATTATGATTTTGTAATGCGGTACAGGCGGGTACCAATAACCTATTGGCTTTTTTTGACACAGAAAAATTCCTAAAGTTTTGAGAATGGACATTAATGTATTTCACTAAAGCAAATCTCAACCTAAGAACAGAAGGGCCCATTTTAAAGTTATGAACTTGACTGAGTTAAAAGTGGAGAACCGATTTGAGAGTTAAAGTTGAGGATAACAAACGCAAGATATTTACAAACCCAATCTTTACAATTTGGTGACGGCAATTTGGTGGCATAGATTTGCCGTGCTATCGCTTGACCCTCAAATAACAGAATGAACTGAAATGAATTAGTGTGTAATGAGTGAAAACAGTTTTCTTTTTTTAGCAAATTTCATGTTTAATTGAATTTTAAGTAAAAATGACATCGTATGTTGAATCAATGAGAAATTATTTTCAAAATAATAGTCGAATTAAGGAATATCCGGCGCATTCGTCGAAGGTTCATTCAATTAACTGGAGTTCGGATGGACGCCGGTTACCCTATTAATTACGAAAAGAACTTTTTTGTCTCTTTTTTTTTAAAAGGGGAAAATAAAATTGGTATGTTAGTTTTACTTTTTTTTTATAAAAACTCATAATAGACTTAAATTTTTCTCTGGTTCTTTAATTTAATGACAGAATTATTATTTTTTTGGTGATTAAACACGTGATCGAAATTTGGCGGGAAAGGCGATAACAGTGTGAGTATCAATCTTCAATTTTGAAATAAAAATGGAACATAGCGAAGGAAGTATTTCTAAAACCAGTGAAAATTGCACAGGGAAAGCTTACATGATTGGTGGTGTCCCCATAATATTTCCTTATAAAGCATATCCTTCACAAATAACTATGATGGATAAAATAATAAAATGTTTGAACAAAACAAAATTGTTTTGTTAAATCTCCTACCGGAAAACGGAAAAACCTTGCTTTTATTATGCGCATGTTTGGCTTGGCAGAAAAAAACGAAAAAACTTATAGACGCTCAAGAAAGAAAATTAGAAAATGAACTTAATGCATATGGTACTTCTATACCTGATAATGAGAGAATAGGAGGGAATCATGCTGTAAAATCATTGGTTGACAGTGTGGGGGAAATGCCCCGTAGGAAAAAATTTTTAAAAAATATTTTGATAAATAAAATTTAAGTCACAAAAATAAAAAAAAATAAGAAAGGAATTATTTATATTTTATTTAAAAAGTTGTGGTGAAAATTCTACCAAAATAAATACTCATTGTATTAAAAACAGTCCTGTTGCACGATGTGACAAAGGATCTATATTAAATAAATTAGCACCTGACACAAAGAGCCTTGAACTTGAAAACAGTAAAAGAGGATCAGTTTTCTCTTGTGGTGATGATGATGATATTGAGGATTTTCAACCTCCTAAAAAATATCGGCATAGTGTAGATAGATGCAATGTAACAATTCAAAACAATTGTGCAGAAAATGTTGCATTTGATCAAAGTATTCATTTATCCAGAGCTGTATCTGAAACTTTAAAAGCAGAATTAATAAATAGTTCAGATACTAGTAGCTCGTCTGGAACTGTATCTGATACTTTGAAAATAGATAGTTCGGGTACTTCTAGTTCAACTGGAACTGTATTTGATACTTTAAAAGAAGGTAGTTCAGGTACTTGTAGCTCAACTAGTATAAAAAAAGAAATTTCAAAAGAGATGGGAGAAACTACCATTCCTACAGATCTTCCAAGAATTTATTTCGGAACTCGAACTCACAAACAAATGAAAATTTGGTTTTAAAAAAACCCCATATAAAGATGAAAAAATGACTTTTTTTGTCTAGTAGAAAAAACTTTATTCATCAGAGGTTTCCCAAAGAAAAAACAAAATGAGGCTTGTGATGAACTTTTTAAGGGGAGGGGGGCCAAATGTGGTTTTTTATAAATCAAAAATCAAAAGTTACAAAAAAAAAAATTTTGGGACCCGTTTTTAAATTTAGAAGAGTTTGTTAAGATTTAAAAAAATGGGGGTTTTGTCCATTTTTTTGCATCGGGGTTTTAAAGGGAGCTGATATTGTTTTTTTCCATATAATTACCTTGTTGATCCCCACCGGGTCGCAATGAATATTAGTTTGGTATATTGTTGTAAAGATAAGTCAAATATAAAAGATTCTGCTAGAGAGTCTAAGTGGGCCCGTAACCTTTCTGTACTTGAAACTGTACTTGACTTAGAAAAGGCTGGGCGAATTGAACCATACCTGAGTGTTACCTTTTATTGACGACTTTAACTAATTGGTAAAATGGTTGAAATCTAACGGCAATCTGACTGATTATGTATCCTTTTTACTCCTCAGCAAAAAATTTTGGGAAGGTGAAGAAATGATGGGTGTATTAAACGTAAAAAGGGGGCCCGAATCTTTCAGCGTTTAAAACAAAGTTTGAAAAAATTTGTAGAAGAAGCAGAAACTGAAAAAAGACTCCTATTGATATGGACCAGCAAAGCTTTGGGGTCTAACCCCGTGTTTAAAAATTTAACCCTAATTTTTGAGTTCATTTTAAAAAAGCAGAAATATTTGTTCCATTAAGATTTGTAGTTATGAAATCTAAAATCTTCTCCCAATCAAAAAAGAAATTTTTAAATTAAATGCATTTGAAATCACTTTTTTCATCTTTGGGGAATCCCGCTGTAGCATTTTCCCCTTTCAAAGGTGCCACTCATTCAAAAAATAGCATGGGGGGGTTTTTCCCTTTAAACATTCCCAAAATGAACTTATATACCATTTTTAAATTACTTTGGAAGCTAATCCGAAATCTAAATCCCAGTTTTGGGTTGGGAAAATTTGGGAAAAGGACCTAGTAATAATAGTCTTACGCAACTATCATAAATTTTGCTACTTTTTAATTTTCAAGATGATGTTGGAGAACTAATTTACCAAATTTGTTTGGTTATACCCCCTGGGAAATTTGTGTTTTCTGCCATCATACAGATGTTGATAAACTTTTACATGGCAAGTAACAGGTCTTTATGATAAACTTTTATCAAAAAAGTTGTGTTGCACCTGAAACAAAATGATTTGTAGAAGTGAAAAAGATTTTATAATGTTGTTGATGAAAAAGGGTTCAGTACTGTTGATGGAGCTTCTTTTTAGCGATGTCGTGGTAAAAGTTAAGGGGTTTGTTTTGCTGATGATAATGCCGGGGCTGTTATTACTGTTGGTATCCTTTTTCCGCATTAAAAAGATGCTCATTTTTGAAAAAATACAATAATATGTATTGCCGAAGCGATAATGTCTGGTCGGGTGGTATCAAATACAACCCTTTCCCGGCCCTTGAATCAAGCATTTGGGGGCGCTGTATCCACAAAGAAGTTTTTGGTGCTTTTAAAATTTATAGTTGAGGGCCCTTTCAGAAAAACTCTTTATTCTGATGCATTGTCAAAATGGATTAAAAAAAATTGTGATTTTCCTTCATTTTCTTCTCTTTAAGCTTTTTAAAATGACTTTGCTGAAAGAATATATGAAAAAAATTGCAGCTAAATTTTTTTTAATAAAAATTTTGTTTAATACATAATTATTCAATTTTTTTTTTGTAAAATCTGATGATTTGTTTTTTTTTAATAGCCTAAGATCATAATTATAAAATTCATATATTTTTAAATATGTTTTGAGTTTGTTTGGAGAATTTTTAAATTTTTTTGAAAAGTAAGTAAAAGGGCACTTAATATATATTATAAATTAAATTATTGAAATTTAATTTTACTATCAATAATCATTCTAGACTGATATCAAAGTTTTTTCAAACTACTACTTTTTATATGTTTAATTTGCTAGAACAAAATATTTGACTATCCTTTGATAAAAAAGATGTTTTAATTTGGTAATTTATCTTTCTAACATTAAAAGAAACGAGAAAAAATTTCAGTTTTAAAAAAAATACCTTTTTAATAAATGAAATGGTAATTGCGGTATGTTTTAGGGATGAAATATATTCCCTTTGGGGTTTTAAAAAGTTTAATAGTATCAAAATCATTTGAGTTAAGATAAAAGAAGAAATTTGAAAATTGAATCCCTTTCTACCAAATTTTAAAAATCACCAATTTTGGGATGTTTTTTTTGTGTTGTGTTTCTCGTTCACTGGAAAAAAAACGAAGGGTTACCAGATTTTTCGATTTATCGATTTGGAAAAAAAACACTTTAAGAGGGGCGAAAAAATCCTAAATTTCTGAATCATTTTTTTTTTTATAAAAAAGTGAGGAACTATTTCAATCAAAAATATTTTACTAGTATTTAAAACAAAATTGGCCAAAAAATTACATTTTATCATTCTTTACAAAAACACTGGAATTTGATCTTGGCAGATGTAGAATCATTTAATGAAGTTAAGACTTTCATTCACTGTTTTGTTGCATGTTTAATAATTTTCAGATCATATATATATATATATAATATAATACAATTTGAAGCTGTTTGTTTGGTGGGGTTATTCTTAGTGGTCTTTATTGTGTGTTGAAATTTAACATAAATTTCCCCAAAAATTTTGTATGCAGGGGGGTTTTTCTTTCACAAAAAAAATTAATGGGGTTTTGTGTAATCCTTTTGGGCCAAATTTTGGTGCCTGCTAATCAACAATCCATCGTATTCTGAAGAACAATTAATTGTTTTTTTTGTGTCCTACCGGAAAGGTTGACTGGATAATATGAAAAATATCTTTGGGAAAGTTATTATTTTAAATTACCTTTTAATTTTTTAATTGTTTTTCTATTAAAAAAAGAAATGAAAAAAAAATTGGGAATAAGTTTTTACCATTTATTCATAAAAATTATGTTGTATTCCCCAAAGGGGTAAAACCTGGAGGCCCACCCCCTTTGGCAAAAACCCCAAAAAAAGCACCAAACCAGAACAAGATGGTTCTTGCCGCCACAATGGCGCAAGTGAATACAGAGATAAGGTGGGTGCGAATGAAAAATATATTAAACAATACAGAAATTAAAATTTAAAATAAAAAAAAATTAAAAACAACACTTTTCCCCTGATCTTTTCAGTGGAGGTACACATAACAAAAGATTTTAAAAAAATCTTGGAAGGTTCAAGCTATGAAGTCGTGGCGCCCATATTTATTCCCGGGTAATGGTGGGCATACTTTTGGGTGGTGGTAATTTGGAAAATGTTTCATTTTAAATCCCGTTCTCATGCCCATTTTAACATTTAGGGCATTCATAACTCTAAGCAATCAATCCTTCCTTCATACACTATTCAATCTTTTCAACCTTTGCATTCAACAAAGTAAAAAAAATTTTAAGATATATTCCTTCACACCGCGAACCACCGCCTGGTTGAAAAAAATTGAAATGCCCACCGAAAAAATTGAAATTTCCAGAAATAGTTAGGTTTACCTTCAGTGTATCAAAGTGGGGTTCCAAGAGGGAAAATTATGAACCCCAGAAAAATTGGGCCAAAGGGGGTGTGGGCTCTCCGGGGATAAACCCTAAGGTTGCTGTTTAAGTACTTTATTTCTACTTTGGTAATATGTAAAAAAAATTTAGGTGCAACAATAATCAGTTACAAGGACCATGAAATCGAACATGGCAACATGTAATAAACAAGCCAAATTCTGTTTTATTGTGTTTGTGGTGATTAGATTGTATCTTATTTTGCCAATTTTCATGTTACCAACACCTCAGAAAAGCTGTAGCCAACCCACAGTCCCTACAACCAATAATTCTAAAATTACTTTTATTATATGGCTAAAAGTATTGATTGTAGATACTTTGTGAGAGCTCCTTTATTATAAAGATTTCACTGTTTTGTCACACCAAAGTAAAAACATAGGCTGGGGAAAAAATCTACTCAGATATGACACGAAAGATAATAATCCACCCTTTGCAACTGGATCTGCAGAGGCTGTATTCCAGAAAGTTCTGTGCACCTGACTTGGCATAATAATTGATTTTTGTAAAGCCCACTATTTCCCTCCAAAGAAAAATCATCCCAAAAAGTCTATAAATTGAGAAGCCTTTGTCTTAAAAAAACATCTTTTAAATTTCTCCTCAGCTACTGTAACTCAAGTATCATTGGTTTTAATTTTTATTTTTTTTTTAAGTCACTTTTTAAAAAACCAAAAGTTTTTTGTTTTACATTTTCATATTCCTTAATTTGGTGGTTTCTGGATTGTTGTGTTCATTAGTAATATATATGTGTGTTAAAAATAAGACATAAAATTCAATTCATTCATAAGAGGTTATATAGTCTTAACTGATCATAAAAACTTTTTGAATTTTTCATTGTTATTTTTAAAAAATGTTGAAAAAAACATATTTTACTGATAGAAGTTTGCAGATATGTGTATATTGAAATTGTGATAAATTGAAATGTATTTATTTACTTCTTGTAAATTAATATATATTTATTCATAACAGTATTTAAAAGGAATTGTAGAATTTCAAAATTATTGATAGCAAGAAAATTAAATAATTTGTATGAAATTTACTGGTTTGTCTTTTTTTAAGAAGGAAAAATACACTTCTTGTGCATGCACTAACACTTTTATCAAAAAAATATTTTGATTAATGTTAAAGAATAATTTACCAATGTTAAATGCAATTTTGATGTCTGGTTACTTAAGTTAAAACATTCTGAAGGAAGGAGAATGACAAAGAAATTAATTGGAAGTTGTATTGATCATTCTTGTTACATTAAATTGTGTTTTATGAATGGTCTGCTTTGTTAGACTGCTGTATAAGTACTAATATCAAATTACTAAGATCTTGATTCTCTGCTTAATAATTTGGAAGATACTTATTTCGAACATAGAGTAACACATAAAAACCATGCCAATTTCCGATTTATATCAGCTAATATTGAAATACATAAGGTTGATAAAATCTCATTTAACTTTTTTGTCATGAATTTATCTTTGTTACTAATAACTTGGAAAAGGTCCCTATAGCCCATCAAGTACCTTTTTTGGTAATTGTTCTAATTTTTTTATGTTAATTTTTGTATTGTATTTTAATTTTGTCTTAAATCTGCATAAAGTTTTATTCACAATTTCACTTAAATATTACACTATTCACATATTATATATTCAGCAGCAATTTTAAATGACAGGTCTTAATTAAAAATTTAATGAATTTGTGTTAACTCAGGGACAAAACAGCCCATGAGGGGCCAAGGCCTACTGTGCCTATATCAGTATACGTGACCTTGGGCCCTGTGGTGCATGAGCAGATTTTCCGATTGGTGGTAGCCGAGTGGTATAGGTATCGGACCGTGGCTTGTCTTGTCACGAGTTCAAGCCCAGTGCCACCAAAGACCTGCCGTGTAGGGCAGTGATGCACATTAAATCTGTCAAGAGCTGAAACGTCCTCCCGTTGATGTGGTGTGGTAGTTAGGAGAGGGGGGTGCCAGCTCAGGTGTCGTCAGCGTCACTTGACCATGGTTCAAAATTACGTGGTCCGTCGCCAAAAGCCCTTGTGCAGCTGAACAGTGCAACGTTAATATTCAATCAATCAACCGATTGGTGGTCGGTCTGACGCAAAACCCTCAGTGTTAAGTTCCCAAGTAAGCTTGGTACTCATTTATTCTACCCACTGAAGGTATGAAAGGCGAGTTGGCCTTGCCAAGCCGGGTTTGAACCTCGGACCTGTGGTGTGGAAGCACGATGCACTACTACTCAGCCACTGGACTTACCTCTAAATAATATTACGATGTGATAATGTATTTACACAATAAAACTTTAGAGGGAAAAGGAATTATGTAAAGACTAACACATTACAAAATACAGAGTATTAGTTTTGGGCCAAAACAATAGGTATGCTATCTTTGTAAAATCTGCTTAAAATAATTAGTATGATATTTATATAACACATTGATGCAAAAGATATTGTTTGCATCAATGAATTACAGAAATAATAAGATAAGTGACTATGAACTCAGGCATTAAACCTGTTAGGTTGTTTTTTAATCTGCTGCATTTTCTTTTAATGCACTAATTTTTAAATTCTTTACATTTCAAGGATTTTTTATGTATCTTTATTTCCTCTTTAGTCAATGATGTTTGATATAATGGTAAATTAAATATTCTCAACTTTCTGCTGATTATATCTGAAACTTTAGCAATATAGGCCGCGGTAGCCAGTGGTTAAGGTATCGGATGCGGATGTCGAGTTTGAGCCAGTACCACTAAGACCCGCCGTGTGGGCAGCGATGCCGTTAAATCTGGAGAGCTGAAAGCGTCACTCCGTTGGTGTGGTGTGGTAGTTAGGAGAGGGGTGCTAACTCAGGTGTCGTCCGCGTCACTTGACCATGGTTCAAAATTCATTGGTCGTGCCAAAAGCTCTTGCAGCTGAACAGTGCGCGTTAATATTCACTCACTCACTTAGCAATATAGGCTGTGTACAGTAGCATACATAGGGATGGGATTTGGGAGTTTAAACTTATACATTTTAATACAATATCTGGCAGTGATTTGTGCTTGCTTTAAATATTTTTATGTTGATTATTAGTCAATATTAACAGTAAGGTCATTATATTATTATAGAGAATGGAGTTTATAAATAATACAAGAGGGAAAAGTAAAGGGTAGACTTGATTTTTTTACATCATATAGTTTTTGCTTTTGTTAAAAAAAAAGTGTTGCATGTTTCTGCAAAACGTAGTCTCTTTGAGAATTACAGCTTATATAGATTCTGAGAAAAATTTCTGGCTGGAATAGCAATCCATATAAAAATAGCATTTATACTCTAGTTAACTAAATATTGAAATACAATGTGTAAATCACACACACATACTTAATTCTTTAATTAGATTTGTCTAATATTAAGATACACACAGAACGTTTCGATTTTTGAAAATGACACTTTTTCCCTTAAATTGTACAATTCCTATGTAATATTTAATTAATCAAAACCATGTGTTAAAAGTGAAACTTTGAAATTTTCTGAAACATTAAGAAGATCATTTGTTTACACTTATGTCTCACATTCATCCTGCAACTTGTAAAGAATTGGCAACCCATAAATAATATCAATCATTTATTGAATCACATTGTTATTTTAAAAAAATTCATGCATTACCTGATTCTATTATCATTACATCTTAAATAATAAATAAATCTATCGAAACTAAGTTATCTAATCTACCACTTTTGATTTAAAATTAATGTTATTTTTTAACCTGCTTTTTTTAAACTTAAATTTACCTTATAGTACAGGAAAAAAAATTAATAATTTTAAATATTTTTTAATTTGCTTTTTTTTATATTTGTTTTAAGTCACGTGACTTATGAAATAACATGCCATTTTTGGACTTTTTTTTTTTCTTGAAACTTTAAATTTATCTTTAAAGTCTATTATTCATGTTAAGATTAATGAAATAATACTTGTTACTAAAGAAATTCTCTGTTTCTCAAGTTTTATATTGACAGTTCAATGAACATATTCTTCCACTACAATTTTGAGATGGAAAAGAATTCTAAGTATCCCTTTAAAAAGAAACTTAAACTGCAAAAAATATTTAACTTAATATTAATTATTTTACACAATATAAAATCAGTTTTATAAATTAAACTTTCTTAAATTTAATCATGAAGTTCTAATTATTAGAAAGATAATTGTGTGTGTCTATGAAATTTTGAAATATATGTAAGGTATTCAAAATACAGATCAGTTTGTATTTTTGGAAATTTCTAGAAATATGTTGTTGCTTTGTGCACTAGTCTTACCAATGCTAATAAAATTGATTGTTGGCTAACTTTTGCATAAAATAAGCTTGCATATCACTATTTACTTTAATAATTATTTAAGTATATATAATTTATGCTTTCGGTGTTTTTAAACAATATGCATCATTTTTGACTAAGCATGATTGGTGTGTATTTCAACAGAGAAAAATATGAGATTGCCTCTTTTAAAAATGTATAATTGTCAAACTAGAAAAAAATATCTGAATATTAGGTAAGGTGTTACAACATCATAGATAAATGTTAGATTTTTCTGCTCATTGTAATTTTTTAGCACCACAGAGAGCATCAAATATAAGTTCTGAAATCTTACTTTTACATCTCAACATAGGTTCTCAATACTTTGATGTAAACTTTTTATTTCATATTCTATCTTATCACACAGTTAATTATTATAACCTGTAAGTGTCAAGACATTGAAAAAAAAGTAAATAACAGACAATTAACATTCAGATGTCAGCTAAAGGAACATTTTCTGAAATTGATGAGATTAAAAAAATAGTAAAGATGATAAAGTTGAGAATACATTGAGCAAAATAGAAAACATAGATATGTAGCAAAACTATAAATTAAATTCACATGCAAGAAAAATTCTTAAGTTGGATTGTGTTAAATTAATAAAATGTACCTACATTTGAGAATATTATAGTATGTACAAAATGTGGGGACGAATAAATTTATCTGTAAACAGTGTAAATCTAAAAATTATGAATTTGCTGTTTATATTTAAATCAATAAAATTGCAGTTCTTTTCTATTTTATAATTATGTAAAGTATGAATTATTTTGTGAAGGTTGTTTCATTTCATTATTTTATTTCATATCTGATTGACATCTTCAAATGTGAATTTTCCTCCCAAATTCTAGTTTCAATAGAAACAGATATATTTAAAATGTGGTTTGGTGATGTAACGAAAATTGTATGTTTAAATTTGGAAAATTTTTATAAATAATTTAAGATATAATAAGTACATTTCAAATAATTATTAAGGAAAAAAGATATAAATTTTTTGTATTGAATATATACATACTAAAAAAAAATTAGAGTTAAGTATATGTGTATTGTTTTTCAGAGTAAAGAATATACTTTCAAAGGTCAAAAGGTTTACAAT
>BMAV01000423.1:14583-30254 GCA_019973955.1 Trichonephila inaurata madagascariensis
TTTTGTTGATTCCGAACTCTGCAGCTACACTGGTGACAGTAGGCCCTTCCTCCAGCTTTCCGATCATTCTTCCACGTGTGAAGTCATCCAGATGATTTCTTCTAGCCATATTTCACGAACTGACTCACTGGCACTTGCAGAGAATATGGTGAATTACGTCTCCGTCCTTCATTTCATTCTACTGTTGAGCAGCGCGCGCCGACATCACGCGTTTTGCGTACGCTCACATCGCTTCTGACATTTTGTTCCTGATATTTGCATACGCATGACGTTTCTACTGACTTACGTGTTCCCTCTACTGATCTCCAGACCTCCTTTTCTGCAATTTCATGGCTATCTGCTAAATTTTTACATTGTTGCTTAAGTTTTGCACACCAGTTTATATAACAATTTTTGTAGCAAGAAAAAATATTTCTCAAATTTGATCCAAATGCTGCCCTTAAAACTTGCCGCTCCGGGCAGGGGTCCGGTTTGTCCGCCCTTAGAGCCACCTCTGATATATGTAATATCTGAAACAAGCTGCAGCTGAATTTTATCGATTGCAAAGGATTTTAATTATTTTGTAAGGGAAAAAAACTAAATTTAAGTAAGTAATCTCCTACGTAAGTAATTTCGTGGTCTTTTGAAGAAATGTAAGTTTAATACCTTTTTTCTAAAGAAAAGCTTCTTGTCTTTTTTAAAACAATTATGATTTCGTTTAGATATTTAATAATCATCGCAGAAAATGCCTTAACAGCTGTCATCGAATGTAGAGTACAAAGAATGTTGACACAGAAAAAAGGATATTTTGCTTGAATAATCTTGAACTGAATATAATGAAGAAGGAAAAAATTATCGTTAAATAGAGAATTATTAAATCGCGGAATTTTTTCTTAGAAAAACATATTTATAAATATGAATTTAGATCACTGTTTTTCTACAGTAGAAAGAAAATTTTTTTTAAAAAAAATCCATTCTTTAATTATATATGTATTTAGTTGTTTATAAAATACTAAAATTTCTTACTTTTATTTGTATAAACGTACTCTAAAAAAAAAAAAAAAAACGTATGCATTTTTTAAAAATTATATGCGTCATTTTGAAAATTCTCTAACAGTCAAATAACTCTTTAATAAAATATTCTGAAATGAAAATTGAAAAAAAGGGGATCAAATCTTTGTCCTCTGATTAAAATCAAGCTATTTGAACCAAGGTCTCTTGAAGTCTTTTAAACAACTCTTTTTAACTCATATATACAACTAGAAAAGCCTCTTTGTCTGTAACATTTTCAATTCATTTTGCCCTTTGTTTCTGCCGCGAGTGAGTGTTTATTAAAGTCGCACTAATAAGCAACACGAGGGCTATAGGCGTCGGAGCTCGCAATTTCGTAAGCCTTGGTCAATTAACGCGATCGACACCTAGTTGACATCCCTATAGAAACTGTAAACCACGCCAGCGGGAGGACTTTGAGCCTCGACAGATCTAGCTTCCATCAGCCCCTCTACACGGTGTGTTTTCAGTGACACTAGGGCACAAACTCATGATACACTGGTCATGAGTCCATGACCATGACCACTTAACTAGAGCCCGTGACCATGACCACTTAACTACGGTGGCTCAGTTTCTACCGCAAAGTGGACTACTGACGACCGCTTTCGGAATCAGTGCGTTGATACTTTTCTTAAAACAAACAAGTATCTTTCATCTTGTGTGATTTGGATTTCTTCATGGCATACTGGAGATACAAGAGAGTTATTGGGGAAGGGAATAGCATATACAAGGATGGGGTTCCAGGACTCAAACCCCATTCCTTTTAGTATAGAGCAGGGGGTCGGCACCCTATGGCACGTGGTACAATTTTCAGTGGCACTCGGCACTATTCTACACATTTGTCAATTTTTAAAAGAATGGAAGTTGATAAATTTGTAATGAAAATTATTTGACAAACAGCTTCAGAATTATGAGCATTTACGGGATTACGAAAAAATCTGAAAGATAATTCTAAAGATAAATTAACGGCTATTTTGCAAATTATTGAATGTCATTGCTGGAAAGGTTCAATGGTTTGAAGAGACAAAAATACATATACTCTGCTTTTCACTTTTGGTTCTACACATCAGAGTAAGAAAACTTTCCTCGTATGAAAAATATTTTGAGTACGGAAAGAAATTGCTTAATGTATCCGACTACGTTCGGAACCGTGATTTTAAAAATCGCATAAATGGATAATTTTCGTGATATTTAGTGTCACTTAGATTAGACTACATGTATACAATTGTTTTAAGGACATTTTGACAAAAAAAAAATTATTTAAATACAATATTTTGGCAAAACATTAACAGAATAATCTTTTTCCAAAATGTTCTCCTTTTGTGAAAAATGCTTCCATTATAATAATATTTTGCCTGTATATAGCTCAGACATCTTTACAGAGGCTCAACTATGATTTCTGAAAAATTCATATTATTTTCAGAATTACAACCAACGGGAACAATTATCGGCGTTCTTTTCTTAAAATTGCTCCCCTCTGTTGTCGTAAAATATGGATAAACCCACTTCTAAGTTATATATTTCAAAAATTATAGTTGAGCCTCTGTAGAGAGGTCTGAGCAATATACAGGCAAAATATTATTATAATAGAAGCATTTTTCACAAAAGGAGAACATTTTGAAAAAAAAATTAATCTAAGTTAATTTTTTGCCAAAATATTGCATTTAAATAATTTTTTTTTGTTAACATGTCCTTAAAACAATTGTATACATGTATTCTAATCTAAGTGACACTAAATATCATGAAAATTATCCTTTTTTGCGCTTTTGCAAAATCACGGTTCCGAACGTAGTCGGATACCTTAACAACTGAATGCTCAGAATCGTGCGAAATTCAAAGTCACACATTAAACCCCTGATTTTGCGATATGAAAGTGGAGCGGTTCAAGCACTAGGTTAGCATAAAATATTTTTTTGTCTTTTTATTTATCTGTAATGAAGGAAAATGCTTATATTTTACGTTGTGTATTTCGTATTTTAATAAATATGTGTAAAAATACATACATGGTCAAGAGTTCTTGGGCCGGGCTGACATGAGTTCCAGCCCTAGGGCCACTGAAGACCCACCGTGTAGAGGAGCTGATACACGTTAAATCTGTTGGGGCTCCAAGTTCTCCAGTTGGCATGGTGTGGGAGTACGGAGAGAGGGATGCAAGCTCAGGTTTCATCCTCGTCACTTGACCGTGGTTTAAAATTTTAGATCCGTCGGGGTGGTTGTATCCTGAGGGATTGGTTTGTAGTTCTATACCCCTTTTGGGTGAGTTCGGTTCTCCTAGGGCATTCTGCCAGTATCCCTCGTGTTGCTACATAGTGAGAGTCTCACTTGGTGAGAGACGTTAATAAACACTCATTCACTCTCATCTACACAGTGGCGTAACGTACACCACCGCATCGCGGGGTGGGACAGCCTTAGCAATCCCTTGTAAGATCCGAGTTGGGTCCAAAACCTGACTTAGCAGGGGGTGCCTTAATATTCTCCATTACACCACTGCGTCTACGGGATTTTTAAATGTGAACCACTCCCATAAGAATAATCTGTGCAGCCAGTGGTGTAACGTACACCCCCGAAACCCCCGCATCGCAGGAGGCCAGGACTCTTAGGGGCCCACTGCCTGACTCACGCTAAGTACGTATTTAACAAATTGGGGCCCAAAACATGACTTTGCAGGGGGGCCTGATATTTTCCGTTACGCCACTATGTGCAGCCACTGGGTTACGGTGCATATCAGGATCAATTCTAATGCTGAGCCATCAGAATTCAAAAAGAAAAGTAATATTTTAAAAACAATCATCTGATGTAGATCATTAGAAAAGTGACGTCACTAATGACGCAATGAAGTGGTTCACCTTATATCTTTCGTGCGTTATGTTTATATTATTTTTTGTTCTACCTAAACACTGTGCCTGGTCTTGGGCAATATTTATTAATACAATGCTTCCTTGTTTTGATGTTGCTACGGCCGAGTTCGCAATCGTGTTCAATGCATCTTTGACGTATCATTCCGCTGAAAGAAACGTTTTTCTTAGGTTGGGTGACAAGATAATTGTTCTTCAAGTTCATAAATCTTTCATCAAATGTGTATTTTTTTTAAAAAAATTTCTTTTTTCTTCTATGTTTGTGGTCTAAGACGTTTTTTTTTTTTCCCTTCGGAAATTGGACACAAACACGCACAAAATGTCTCGCATTAGTTATTCTTGCATGTCGAACCTTAGGTGACTGATAGCATTCTGAACCGTGATTTAGCAAAAGCGCATAAATGAATAATAGTCTTGAGAGATATTTAGAGCCAGTTGAACTAGAATGAACATATACAATTGTTTTAAGAATATTATTACTCTAAAAATGATATAAATGCAGTTTTTTGACAATATATATATATATATTAAAGAAAAAAACATATTTTCAAAATATTCTCCTTGTATGGAAAATGCTTTTATAATAATAATATTTTGCCTTATGTACACTGAAGTGCCATAGGGATAGCAAGGACTATGCAAATTGTGTAGCACTGCGTAACATTTATGCTCAAGTGAGGGCGCTGTGGTAACTGCAAATATAGCACGTACTGTGGTTGTTCTGAATTAGTTTTTGGAATTGCCAGTATGGGACGCCTTCGATCGTGGTCAAATCGTAGGGGCGTGACGCATGGGCCATTCAATTTCCAAAATCTTCAGACAGCTAGGATTTTCAAGATCAACAGTGTCAATATACCAAAAATACATAGATGGTGGACAAAAAACTAGCGATCGGGCAAGCTGCAAAGGACAATTAGCCTTAACAGTGCGTGGGGAGAGACGGCTCAGGCGTATTGTACTTAGCCAGTGAAGTCAAACATTAGCTCAAATTGCCAGTCGTACAGACAGTAAGCGGACTGTGCAACTCTCGTTTCGCAGTATGGGTTTCGGGAGCGATCGACCTACGAGAGTACCATTGTTCAATGCTCGCCATCGGGCTGTACCTCTTGCCTGGGCAAGAGAGCACAGAAACTGGAGCGTAGAGGACTGGAAACGAGTAGCATGGAGTGATGAGTCTCGATTCCCACTACTTGACGTCGACGGGATGCTGAGAATATGGCTTCAGGCTCATGAAGCCATGGATGTTTCATACCAGGTTGGTACTGTACAAGGGCATGGTGGCTCAATCATGGTCTGAGGTGTTTTTTCGTGGCACTGTTGGCGATCTTTGGTGGGCGTACCAACCTCCCTCAATGTAATTCGGTACGTAGAGCTAAACGGTGATCACCTCCATCCGCTTTGCTGTTCTGTTATCCACACGGTAACGGAGTTTTCCTGCAAGACAACTGTATCTCTCACAAGCCCCGGTTGGCTACTGGCTGGTTGGATGAGCATTCCTCTGACTTTTCTATCTTAAATTGGCCACCTAGAAGCCCAGCTTTAAAACCCCATTGAGCATCTTTTTGATGTTTTAGAACAACGCGTGAAAGGCCATCACACAGCACCAACGAACTGTACTGAATTATAGACAGCTTTAGCCAATATTTGGCAAGTCATTCCCGTGAAACCTTTCCAGAAACTTGTTGAATATATGGCTTGTCGTGTGGCAGCCGTTATCGAGGCTAGAGGAGGCCCAAGTCATTACTAGATAAGTATCCCTATTTCAGAGGCACTTCAGTGTAGCTAAGACTTCCGTACAGAGCTTGAACTGGAACTTTTGAGATAGATAATGAAAAAGTGGATTTATTCTTATTTTAATACATCAGAGAAGTTATTTGATAGCTCTTCCTAAAAAGTTTAATTTTTGGTTGAGAAAAAGTAAATAGGGTGTCCGAAACTTTGCTCAGCCAGATTCCTTGTTGGGAGTACATAAAAAAAAGCCCCAAGAACTGTACCTGTACGATCCACAGTTTCCAAGAAAAATACGGCAAATGATGATGAATGATGGCGCATTCTATGTTCCTGTACGTCAGGGTTGTCAAAATCGCGGCCCACAACTAACATTTTTGCGGTCCGGCCAAAATATCGGCAAACAATAATATTTGATAAAATAAAATTTATCCCGAAATTGGAAAGATACTAGAAGAGAAAAGATATTGTTGCGTCCCATCGATCACGGGTGTTAGAGGGTTCGATTGAAGATCATCCATTTTAACAACTAACACAATTTTATTGACTATATTAAACAAACTTTAAACAACTTAATTGAGAATGCATTTAAATCACTAAACCCGAGGAGCAATCAACCTTAATCAATTAAATATAATAGAAATAAGAGTATACTTGTCTAATCTCCTTAGCGTAATTGCTTCAATACATGAATAATATTCCACTTGAATTAACTATGTGACCACCGGTCGCCAACACTATGCTTTCTTCTATCTCAACTTTCAACCATCATCTCGTCTACTCAACGACTAGCACTTAAATAGAAGCTCAGATTTACGTAAAACCAAGTCTTCTTCACGGAAAATGGTTTTCAGTGGGTTTTTTTTTTATTTTACCCAAGTGGATTAGTAGGGCGAAGAAGCCGATCTCTTCCCCCTATTTGCTAACAGATCCCTTGCGCCTTGCGACAGACGTTGCGAAAATTCCAGGCATTTCCCTAATTGCTGGAAAAGAATTTCGTAACTGGGTGGTCAAAGTTTCGGAACCTTTTTCCCAGGCTGACCGGACTGTCAAAAAGAGGCGCCTTAACATAGTGTTTTCATTTTCCCGCTAAATGGTGACGACGGCGCGTCTGAAAACGTACAAATGTGCACCCAGCCATCGGCGCCCCTTGAGCCCACGAAGTACAGCGGTCTCCTAACTTGGAAGATCCGGGAACGGTAGAGAGTACGAAAGAGCACGGCGAATTTGGAGCCAGCGAACTCACTCAGACTCGGTGTGGAATTACCAAGAGTGAACCCTTTTTACTCACGATTTGAATTGGACTTTTCTCTAGCGGGTGAAGTTACGCCCTTATTTTATGTGAAAGAGACTCGAAATCATTACGGACCCTTTTGCTTTGTGAAAGAATATACTAATTTTATTATTTTTTTTTGATGATTTTCATACTGAGAAATAAATAGTTTATCCAAGAGCTGTGTGAAATCATTACAGTAGAAAGCCCGAATAGAAACCGTTACAATGTCAAGTGTCAAGACGTAAACATTAAATTTTTCCTTTTCTTTTATATAAGTTTATTATAATGTATTTTTTGAAATAAATCTGCGTTTCTATGAATATTGATTTTTTTCCCCTTCCTTTGCGGCCTACCTTAAGTTAAGCCTTGTTTGCTTAGCCCAAGTTCATCCTTGAGTTTGACATCCCTGCTGCACGTGATTAGCTGCAACTCCGGGTGCTGGATTAGACTTGAGGGTCCACTTCTATGGCCACCACGATCGCCATATCTCACATCGTTATTTTTTTCCTTGTGCGACAATATCAAGGACGGACGATCACTAACGGACTCAATTGCTCGTCTGCATGCTGCTTGTACATCGGTGGACACAGAACTGCTGTGGCATGTGCACTCCTCCATTCCACGGCGTGTTCAAGCCTGCTTCGGACCCTTTGTACATCTGCCTTTTTAAATATTTGAAAATAGTGTGGTTGATGTGCACAATACGGTTTCTTCCCTTGCATCGGTATACTTTGTTATTCGTATGATTCTTGTAAACTATGAATCGTGCAGGTACTATTTTTCCGGCAGTTTTTTTGTCTACGCCCAGAGAGTAATTTAGATGTTTAGAGCTTGGGCTTTATTTTGGGAACACCCTGTATACATGTAGAAAGAAAAGGATAGATAGATTCAAGAAAATTACACTGATCATCTTCGTGGTAGGTATTTTATTTAAATACCTATCCTAAAATCTCTATTTTTAATAGCTATCTATCATTTTCAATTTACTAAATGCTATTAAAAACAAACTATTTTATACCATGTATTGCTTTACTTACCATATATATTTAAATAACATTGTATGACAGGGCTTTTTATCGCGCCTTTTCACTAATCTTCTTGGGGTATCATCTCTTCATCCACGCGACCTAGATTTGTAGGATTAAATGATTGACCACTCAAATTCTCCGTAATAAATCTAATTTATTACTGTCTAAATATATATTGAGCAACGCAACACAAGTCTTACTAGAGGGAACTGATAGGAGTGATACTACGCAATTATCAATTCTAAGTAAAAATTACAGAGTTTTGTGTCTTTTCGGAGTGGGGAAACATACTGCAACTCTCCATGTGTGACGGGCTCACGCGTCTTTTCTGTAACATAACTCTGGGTTCTTTGACGGCCAAGATTAATGGCAAATCTTTTCCAACCCAAATCCAAGAAGTGAAATGCAAGTGTAGATGCAAATAAGATAGCCTTTAAAAGAACAGGAAGTTTTAGTAAGCGGGATGGCAATTTAGAGAAAGTTCTGTTTGGAAATGATAGAAGTGTAATTTGACGGCCTACCAAAGATTCTCGAATTCCTAGCCATTACTACAAGGTGCATACTATTGCACGCGTGCCTAACTGTCTCTCTGAAAGTGATTGAACCGTTGCGTGATTCAAGGTAAGAAAGATTATTTGATATAAGAACTCGTAATATTATTAGAATTAAAAGTAGGCGGATAATATAATTATTTAGATAAGTGATCCAATTGCGCGATCTGTTTTAGCTACGGCTACGTGTTTTGGTTTATTCTCACTTAATATAAGTTTGTCTAATATATTAGAAATTTAAGTTAAACTTTTAATAAAGTCATATTAAGAATTCTAAAATGTATATTCATTTCGAGAACCCCACATCTCTAATTCACGCTGACCACCAAAGATATGGTCGCCAAAGATCGACCATATCACACATGTTTTCTTTGGGTACTAAAGTCACTATTTTTTTTTTCTTTGCGATTTTTCCTAAACTTCTTCCAATATTTTTATATATGGTTGAAAGTAGCAAAAAGTAGTGGGATCTTCAAGTGAAGTAGCATAAGATCCGCGAAGTAGCAATAGGGTAAACAAAAAGTAGCGGAAAGCTTTAAAAAGTAGCAAAATTCGTGAAAAATCGCACGATTTGGCAACACTGGACGCGGGGCGTCCATTACAGCATTAAAAATTTCTAAATATCCTTTTCATTAAAATAACATTCTAAATTCATTAAAATAACATTCTAAAAATTAATTAATTAATACTTTACAGGGGTCCATTTTTAAACTGTTAAAATCTATAAACTTGGAAAAAATTTTAAAAAAATTTATGTATACGTGAGGAGAAAGATTATGTCATAAACACTCTCTTCTGTATTGGAAAATTGTAAGCACTCCCAACCCCAAACTTGGGGCCTCCAGGGATCTGATCCGCTCGCTATCTCATCATTCAAGGTCAAACATCCGCTCAATTATACGTGCTTCACGGAGCGCTTAATAGGGAAGTACGAAAAATTCCGAAAGCAAACAAGGGAGGAAAAGCAGAACCGAGTGGTGTGTTTGACAGCGAGAAACAATGCTTTATTAACGATGGTAAAATTGAATTTTAAAGTAGGGATCAAGAGGGGCTCATGGAATTAATTTCGTTATTTGCGTAAAACCTGAAATATGTTGTTTAAAACAATGATCAAGGAGACGGAGCATATGAGATTAATTTTTCCTCGTTCCTTTTGTGAATCTAACTTGGTAAAGAATAATCGTCTATACTTTTGAAAAAGAAAATATATATATATTTTAATGTTTTGAGAGAATGTATCGTCAAATATATAAGTATACGTTGGAGGGGATTACAAAAATATATAAGGAAATTTGCGATAGTTAAGTTTAAGGTATCCGACTACGTTCGGAACCATGATTTTGCAAAAGCGTGTAAATGGATAATATTTATGATATTTAGTGTCACTTAGATTAGAATACATGTATAAAATTGTTTTAAGGACATTATGACAAAAAAAATTTATTTAAATACAATATTTTGGCAAAATATTAACTTAGAATAACCTTTTTTCCAAATGTTCTCCTTTAGTAAAAAATGCTTCTATTGTATTAATATTTTGCCTGTATTCAGCTCAGACCTCTGTACAGAGGCTCAACTAGAATTTTTGAAACGCATAACTTGGAAGTAGGTTTATCCATGTTTTACGAAAACAGAAGGGAGAGAAATTTTAAGAAAATACGCCGATAGTTATTTCAAATGATTGTAACTCTGAAAATAATGTGAAGTTTTCAAAAATCATAGTTGAGCCTCTGTACAGAGGTCTGAGCTATAGACAGGCAAAATATTAATACAATAGAAGCATTTTTTACAAAAGGAGAACATTTGGAAAAAAGGTTATTCTAAGTTAATTTTTTGCCAAAATATTGTATTTAAATAATTTTTTTTGTCATAATGTTCTTAAAATAATTTTATACATGCATTATAAATGACACTAAATATCATGAAAATTATACATCTATGCGCTTTTTTAAAATCATGGTTCCGAACGTAGTCGGATACCTTAATAAGAAATTTTAAAAGCTAATTTTAGTAAAATATAGATTATGAAAGGTTTGTTATACATGTCGATGTTAGGATTATTATCCTCTAACTTTAAAAAATAAGACTGTAAAAGAAAACTTTTATTTAAATAAAAAAAAGGCTTAGTTTATGTCGTTGGAAGCGATACGAGTTAGTATTTATTAACATCGCATTTTTAGCAACGGGAGGGCTATTGATGACAGATCTCGTAATTCTGTACCGTGGTTTAATGAACAAGAATGAAACCCAAGCAGGCACTTTCTCCAAACTTCCACACCATGCTAACATGAGAACTTTGAACCATGACAAATCTAACATGCATCAGTCCCTGTGCAAGGAGGGTGTGCTATGCCCTCAAGACTTGAACCGGCGACTAGATAACAGTGGCAGCGAATTCGTGACCATGACCACTAGGCTACTGCAACCACAGAAGTCACTTAAGAGTAATTGCCTGTGGTCATTGTAGTTATAAAGACACCATTATGATTCGTCTGCTTTTATAGTTAAAGATTTATTAACGTCACCTTCCGAAACAACACAAGGGCTGTTCGTGAGGCGTCTCTTAATCCTGAACCCCAGTCAAATGACAAGGACGACACCGGAGCTGGAAACCCACTCTCCAAACTTCCAACTTGCACGTTGACTACTATAAGGGAGAATTTATCTGTTCCTGCTGGTGAAAATGTTCCAGAGAGCCGTTTCTGGAGCGTTGCACTTAAAAATAACAGTCTCTTTAATTCTTTCTATTAAAGAAATTCATCCCTTCTCTCCTCATTCTGTCGAGATGTGGCAGTCGGTCGAAAGACGAAATTGGTTGTCATGGAGATTTGACGCCATTTCCTCTTCGCTCTTCTTCGAAGGTGTAACCGAAACTAGATTTTTCCCACTCCCCCTCCGCCAGATTTGCTGCGCTGCAGTCAATGTGGACTGTTATCTATTCTTATGTAATTTCATCAAATTCTTCTCTTTTTCTCAACTAATTCTGATGAGTGGACAATAGAACTTTCTCTAAGGGTCCATATAAGTGTGTAACCGTTGCCGTTTAAAGCTTGTTTATAACGAGTGTGATTTTCACTAATATAAATATTCGGAGAATATACTAAATGAGCAAATGGACTGTATTTAATTTTAAAGTATATTTATTGAATTGCGTTTAGGAGAGCATTGTTTTGCGTCCTTTTCCTCCGCGCGTTAGCTTTGGGTCTTCTCCCCACTTGACCCTGAGTGGGGTTACAATAGTAAGTGATTACAGAGACACATCTTTCTTACAAGCGGGGTCTTTCTATCGCCTACACACTTGACTACGGAACAATAAATAATCTGGTTTAATTTTTCTTAGTATATATACTGTGACGTCTCTCGCGTCTTTCTGATTAACATGACTCCTATGTTCTTTGACGGCCACGATTAATGGCAAAACTTTTCCAACCCAATACCAAGAAGATAAACGATCATAATATGTAAATGAGATATACTATAAAAGGATAGCGTGGCAAACCTAGATATAGCGCGGCAGGCTCAGAGATAGTATTGTGGAATTATTCTGATTGATAGCGTGACAAAGCTTAGTGTGAAATCTTGAGGATCAAGAATTAGCTGCCTTGCGGATCAAGAATCTTCATATATAAAGTTTATAGATAATATTCTCTAGGTCAAAGAACCAGAACTGAAAAAGGTAATATTGGATATAAGTAATTAGAGGAATAGAATTATTTAGGATAATTGAGATAGAAGATCTAGTTGCGTGATCTGACTTAAATACGTGATTTAATTTGGGCTTGACTCTCACTCTAATTAAATTTGTCAAATTAGAATTTAAGTAATATAAGTTACTCTTAATAAAAGTTGTATTAAGAATTATGTCTCATCATTTTGATAATCCCACACCTCTAGCTTACGCGGAACCGGCAAGACATGGTCATCACAGGATGGCTATGTCTCAATACGTCGAATTGTTCGTCCTTGTTCCCTGATAAATCTGTTTCTATTCAAATAATTTGAGTCGTCGGCTGTTTTTTCGTTACTCAAATTTGCAACAATAGTAATAGAAAGATACTTTTTTGCATAAATCAAATTTTAAATATATCCTAAGTTTTGCTAAATTTATAATTATTTTTATTTCATATATATATATATATATATTTAAAAAAAGTTGACGTGGTATATACATTAATTCAAAAAATAAATATTTTTACGATAAAGCTTCGTATAATTTACTTCATTACATTTGTTTCTTTTTTTTAAATTTCAAATGAAATTTTTTCTGTTGTAACTTATTTTCAACGACTGAAGAAAATAATTAAACAGTATTAAGATAGAAACTTATCGTGCATCAAAATAACGTATTTAAGAGGACATGGTACGATTTATGCAAAAATTTTTAATTTAAGGATTTTCAAAATATTTTTGGTTGCCGCCTATGTGTATATATTACGTAAAACAGATTTTGTGCTCAAAATATCATAAAAAGCTAGCCATTTAATTTTTTAATGGAAAAACTTCAAACTTATGAAGTGATTTTAAAATGCTACTCCTGCTACAAAAATTACGTACACGCATAAAATTTGATTTATAAGTACGTCAAACTATATGTAACAATAGTTAATAGGGTTTTGTGATAACATGATTGGTATTCGAACAATACTTCTTTTTATGAATGGTTATAGAAAATTCCTTTAAAAATTTATAAATTCTGAGTACAATTACTTATAAAAAAATTAAGTATTGCTTTGATTCAAAAATGCATACGAACTTTTGTTACATGTATTATTAGCAATAGGTAAAAAAAAATTCAAAGCAGTAGGCACAATAGAAAAAAAAGCCTTAGCATTTTAAATGAAGACACAAACTAGTAATTTTATCTTTCTGAGATGAGTAAGTTAAAGTTTTGATTTGTGCCATAGGGATATGAATGAAAAAAGTACGTAAAAACTATCATAATTCTGCTTTTTTTAAGGTAAGAGATTTCAAATTTTGTGAGGTTATAGAAAAGTATATGAAAACTAATTTAGGCTAAAAAAATTAGATTTTATTTTTTGCCGATTTGGGTCAATTGAATCGTACTGTGCCCCGTAATATTTATGAAAGCAGCTGAAGCATGTACTTTTAGCAGATTAAAAACTCCTTACAATCATAAAAAAGAAAGTAAAATTACTATAGTTTCGAAAGTAGCATAGCCACTACGAAAACTCGATGATACATATTATATACTAAGTTCATTTCAATATCAGTATAAACTGGAATTTAAAGATAATCAAAATTATATTATCTTAGACGATCCTCTATTTTCAAGGGAAAAAAAATCATATACTTTGATAAAAACATATACTATAAATATTTTATGAAATAAAATGTTAGAAATTGTTTAAAATTTTTAAAATTTCGATTTTAAATTGACAGTTAATTGTCGACTATGAAGAATAAAATCACTAATTTCAAATAAAAAAAAAACTAGAATATTTTATTGAATAATTAAATTAATTTTTATAATATACGTTAAAATTATAAAAAAAGAATTAAATAGAAAAAGGAAACAAGATTTTTCATTGAAATTTTTCTTTATTCGTAAATAAGTTTACAAACGACATTTGGGTTAAAATTTTCAACACTATCTTTTTTTTTTATTAGAGATTCGCATCGATTGTATGTTTCATGTTAATTCCTCTCCTGTCACAAATTTTCTGTACTTTATTAAAGGTCCCCTGTTAAAAAATTGTACAATGATTCCGAAAGTACAATAATTATCGAACTTGGACTAATTTTATCAGTAAATTTAATCTCAGTTTTTTTTTTGATAATACCACTCTTAAAGAAACAATAAACAAATGAAATAATGTTCGGTACTTTCCCCCGTCAAAAAAAAAAAATAATAATAATAATTCACTACTCATTTTCTATGTATTTTATCAGTTATCCTCGTGACACACACGAGAACTAAATCAAGAAATTGCAACCACAAGACTGACTTTTGTGAAACTGCATTAGTCAGCTTAAAGTTGAAAAACTGTTCTTTATTTTTAATATTTAATCAGACGAATATCTGAACAGTCAGTTTTTAGACCACGAGTTATTCCCCCGCCCCTCAGCATTGTGTGTATCTTATGTTTCTCTTCCGATACCGATGATTGAATCGAGTTGTGGATCAAGGTCGCTCGCTGCACGACGCTGTCAGCTGATAAAACTCCGCTGAGAAGAGCCGTGGTTGGAACTGTAGCGAAGACGAAAAATTGGGCAATATCGTCTGCGTGGGAAAATAACCATCGTTTTCAGAGCAAACGACCGAAACGTGGATGAAAAACACAGGAATTCGAATTGCCAGGTGAAAAATTGCTCACAGCAAGGTCGCCGGTTGATTGTGAAAATTACGTTTCTTCTAGAGAAGGATATGGCAACGCATAACCAATGTTCTAATTTTGCTGTCGATTGTGTGAATTCTTCACGTAAATTTTGAAATAAAAAAAATAGAGAAGCCATGATTTACGTGACTAAATGATGGCATATATGTTTTTAAGGTCTCATACTAAAAATTAATTCAAACTAATTCTAATAATTAATTATCTATTAAAAAACACCTGGATTTAATTTATTCCCATCGAAGTGTAAATTATTTGTGTCATAAATTTCGAAACAATGGGAAATGTTCGATAGTATAAGAATAGCGTAAGAGAGAGTATTAATTCTTAAGGTATCCGACTACTTTCGGAACCATGATTTTGCAAAAGCGTATAAGGGGATAATGTTTATGATATTTAGTGTCACTTAGATTAGAAAAAAAAATATTATTACAGTAAAAAATTATTTATGTACAATATTTTGACAAAAAATGAACATAGAATGACCCATTTTTAAAACACTCTCCTTTTATGAAAAATGCTTCTCGTATAATAATATGTTGCCTGTATATAGCTCAGATCTCTACACAGAGGCTGAACTAGAATTTTTAAAAAATATATTTTAGAAGTGGATTTATCCATATTTTACTACAACAGAGGCGAGAAATTTTAATAAAAAAAACGCCGATAATTATTTCAATTGGTGGTAACTCTGAAAATAATGCGAATTTTTCAAAACTCCTAGTTCAAACTCTCTGGATAAGTCTTTACTTTATATAAGCAAAATATCTTTACTATAGAAGCATTTTTTATAAAAGGAGAACGATTTGAAAAAAAGGTTATTCTAATTTTTTGCCAAAATATTGTATTTA